>JACEGR010007754.1:0-45020 GCA_014170235.1 Listronotus bonariensis
ATTGAACTCTGACAATTTTTGTCATGGCTAACAGGATTTTTTGATATCAGGGACCGGAAAGTAAATGAGAGACCGGAAAGTAAACTAGGGACCGGAAAGTAAATTAGTCCTGTAAAATAGCATTTTCCGCTTAAAAATTGAGTGGAAAATTCAATTTTCCGGTCAATTAAAAAAATAGTATTAATAGATAAACAAACATTTTTTAAAATATTTAAGGTATTAAAAAATGTTAACACCCTATTAGCTTGAGAACAAAGAATTGCGGACCCATGTTGTAATAAACTCTTCGTCTTAAAATTACTTAAAGAATCGTCTGTTAAATTTATTGTACATACCCTGTATATTTGTAAATAAAAATACAAATCTTTTATTTAAAGCATTATTTCTTTGGAAATTTGCTTTGGTAATAAAAAAATACTGACACAAAAAACAGTTTTGAACGTTCAAGATTATATCTTGAATGTACACTAAAAACCAGTATCTTCTTAAAAGAAACAACCTTTTAAAACTAATCAGCAATTAAATAACAAATCCCTAAGAAACCAGTTTTAGACCAAACAATTTTTTTCTTATCACCACCACTAAACACACAGTTCTTAAAACTCACTAACAACACCGAAATTCTTTTTCAGCAGCAATAAGATCAAACTCCGCGCTCAGGAATGCACTACCGATAGTATGCAGGCACACGTGCCCGCAGGAAAAAATGCAAACAATTGCAATTAAGCGTCGCTATGGAAACTCGTAATAAGGAAAGTACCGAGAAAAGACAATTGTCGACGCCTACGCGTTTAAAGATTCACTGGTTTGATATAAAAATTTTATTACCAACGAAATAAACAAACTCAAAATAGGTATTTTGGATGACTATAGTTGGTTTTAATAGTGAAGGAACATATCCAACAAACTGGGCTAAAAACAAACATTTTTTTTGCCAACGGTACTGTAAAATATTGTTTATGACGACGAACAATAAATATCCTGAAATTTTCAGCCCTTAATATTACATTAAGAGGTGTATCATTAAAATTATTGATTTTTCAACAATTCTTGCATTTTTATACAAAATCTCGGAATCAGTCAGTCTTGAACCTTCGACCAATTCATATTCTTAAAATAAATTAAATTATTTACAAAAAAGCTTTCCTAGTAAATTGTCGTAGAACGAGCCGTTTTCTTGTAATCGCGCCTTAAACATTAATTAATTTTTAAATTTTGTCACTTAGATTTTGGATTTTTTAAACTACCATAACTACTAATATCCTTATAAAACAAATAATATTTATTAAGGGAAATTTTATGCTCTACAAATAAGGTCTCTTAACATTCTTTGATAAATTCATTCCTGTCAAAGTTATTCAAGGTTGAAATAAATATTCATATCAATTTCAACATTAAATAACTTTGAAAGGAATGAATTTATTGAAAAATATTAAGAGACATTTTTTGTAGGGCATAAAATTTCCCTTAGGAATAATTACTTGCCTTAGAAAAACATTGATATTTATGCTGGTTTAAAAACCAGAATCTAAGTGACAAAATTAAAAATGTAATTAAAAAAATTACTAAGAGAGCTTTTTTGTAGAAAATTTAATTTCCTTTAGGAATAAGAATCGGTTAAAGATTCAAGCTTGACTGATTCCGAGATTTTGTATAAAAAATGCAACAATTGTTGAAAAATCAATAATCTTAATGATGCATTTCTTAATGTTAACATTAAGGGTAAAAATTTCAGGATATTTTTTGTTGGTCGTCATAAACAATATTTTTACAGTACCGTTGGAAAAAAAAGTTTGTTTTTTTGGCACAGTCTAATATCCAATGCAATAATAATAATGCTATTAAGAAGGTATTGGGACATCTTGTAAACAAAAAGAAATGTAGTTTTAGGTAATTGATGACGTTCCCCTAACGTAGGTACAGCTTGGGTTACGTTCATAAATCATTACAAAGTACACATTTCTTACATTTCTGTTACAGAGGTCGTTCCTAAATGTATTATTTATTACACTTCTTTCTGTCTTACAGCGTTCAAAAATAGTCTGGAAATGTAACTCTGTATTACATTCTTTACCGTGCTCACCAGAGCGGTAACAATTTACCGATTTTGCACATTTCATATTTGTCTCTTAAAAGAATAGGAAACAAACGAAATTTTTAAAATTTTTAGATTCAAAAGTTTTTAAAAAGAAACAAAAAATATTTGGCTAATGCTACTATGGTTGTCAGAATAACTTTGTTCATTTTTAGGCTCTTTTTATTTAGCTACTAATTGTTCTCCAAACCACAAAATACCTACAAACTTTTTCAAATTCAAAATTTTTGTAATTGTAATTTATATTAGTTTATAAATAAATAAATAAACATCTTTAATTATTTTCCGTTACATGCCAGATTACAAGGGACACTTACATTTTATTTCCTGAGTAGCGTTTAAAAATTGCTTTTACAATGTAATACATTTCAAATGTCATTTTGATTCCATTACAGAGTACAAGGATTACTTTACATTTTATTTATGAACGCACTCCTGAACATAGGTGTAAATAAATCAAATTAAAATCGATAAAAGCATTTTTTCCTGGTAACCGTATTCATCGGAGTGGTTCAAACTGCATTTGAAATGGCAATATAAATACGTAGTCAAAACATACTGAGATAGGTATTAAAATGATTTCAAAATGTTTTGAACCGTATTAACACGAAAAAACGACTAAAAACTCTAAGTGAATATGTATCCTTTTCCTATTCTGCAAACTAACTGAGCCATCAAATTCAGATAATTAGCGTGTCATTTTTTACTGAAAAGTCAAAATGTATTACTTAATCGTTGCCACCCAGATATTTTAAAACAACAAGTGCACGCTAATATTTTCTTTTATTGAAAACCTATGACATTTAATATCCTTCAACAAAAAAGTCAGTTTTATGCAAAACCTTTAACCCTTATAATACTTCTCCTAATTTTTTATGAATATAACCACAGCCTTCTTAAACTATGAGCCGTGAAGGAGGAAATCTGACAACACAGCACAGTAGGAATGTCAAGTAAAGGTTAAAAGTAAACGAAAACAAGTTTAAACGATTGCTTAAAAAGTTTTCACTGTTTTTAAAAGTTAAATCGTACCGTATATTTATTATATAACGAAAAATAAGTAATTCACTGTTATATTTAAAAAATAGGACCAGTGCCAATATGTCAATCGTTGTTTTTACGTTTAAATGTGCGCGTATAGTTGGTGGGTATGGCGTACATTATGCCACGAACGTGTTGCGTTTCGGGCTGCAGAACGAATTACCCCAGTTATATTAAAACAGAGGGTTATCAAACAACATTTAATTTCCCCAAATATGAAATTAGGAAAGCCTGGTTGTGCGCTATTGACCGGATAAGTGTTTTTTATTAAAAGTAAAAGTAGTACCTATACGGTAAATGGACCAATATTTTTTACGGTCAAATAATTCACTAAGTGTATTTTAAAAAAATGGTTTAATTTGATATCAATAGTGTGTAAAGTGCACCAAAAACAATTATTTACCTCACGCAATATCCTAAGGACTATATCAACCAAGGCGCATAAATATACTGGTAAGTTCACTAAAAATATTATTCATATAGATATTCTAAAAGTTATTTACTTACGGCGGTTTTAGGGTTACTGTAGTGGAAAACCCTATTTAAAGCGTTTGTTATTTTAAAGTGCATCTTATGTAATACAAACTAAGCTTTTATATTTATAACTAAACACACATGCTTTCAATTCATTTTAGGTATTGCAAATATTACTAAATAATAAATGTTTACTTAAATTTAAAAAGCTACATTGGTCGGTTCGCATAAAATGCATAAAAAGTGGTAGAAAAAATCCCAACAACTTAAAATTTTTAAAATCCTTACTAACAAATTTGTATAGGCCAGAAAAGTTCCCGATAATTTTTGCAGGCACATTATTGCTGTTTACGGCAATTATAGTATTTAAAATTATACCTATATGTTGTCTAAAACATCCTAAAAAAAATAATACCTATATTTCGTTTAAAACACTTAAAAAATTAATTATATTTAGCATGTATTCTATTAGAAACTCATTTCAATATTCCTACTGTACAGTGTTGTTTGCAACGTTGCCTTTCTTACTTCCCGGCTCTAAGTTTTAAAAGGCTGTGACATAACTGTAAGTACAAATTGGAGCTAAATTTAAAACGCCTATAATAACTCTGGAACGACTGAACCAATTTTCAAATATAAAACGGTGTTCAGTAGAGAATCAATGTGCTATATACCTCCCCATTCCCTCCCCTTGGCACTAGGCCACAAAATCCCGAAATTAAATATGTTAAAATATATTTTCAGGGACACCATTTTACCCAAATTTGGAGAAATTTCAAAATCCTTAATGTCGCATGTCGTGGTACTTCGCCATTAAGCAAATCAACTATAGAATACATACGCGCAAAAAATTAGATATAGCTAATTATTATGATCTCCGGGTTTATTACCACAGCAAGGATTGCTGAATGATTAATAGTTAAATATCCGACTGCTGTATATTTTATCATGTCCTAAATTATTCGTAAATAAATACTGAATTTTGCCGCAATGAAACGCGACAATTTACGACAATAATTCATATTTTAATTATTACTTTTTTACGTGGCGGAATTTTTAGGAAAATCAATTTTGTAACGTAATAGTTATTTATAATTTACAATATTTAACTTTTAGTTGTTCGAGATATTATGTTCTACAGGACGGATCAGGTTTTTAATGACACTCTAATACTCAATACAGGGTGTTACAGAATGTTGTTAAGAAAATGTAAGGGTAGATTCTATATCAAAGAATGTAAAGAAAAGTTCATATAGACATGGGCTCGCATATTTTTCGTTCTTACGATATAAGTTTTTATTGTTGTTGTTAGGGTAGGGCGGGGCTAGTTGAGAATAGAGGTAAGTTGGGCAATCAAAATATCTCAAAAACTATCGACCGCACGCGAAAGCATCAAATAGTGTAAAGAAGGGGTTGCGCAAGGGAAACTTATTGTGCGACCACTAGTGGTGACGCGGCGATCGAGAAAAGTGTCCGTCCGCATTATTTACTTTGTGATAAAAAAGTAAAATCATTGCAAGCCGGAAAATTTTATCTGTGATAGTTAAATGTATTCCGTTCTCAATCAAGTAAGTGTTAATCTTAAGTAAATTTATTGCAGTTTTAATATGTATAAAGATTTTGGATACAATTCTAACCGGTCTTTTAATAAATTCACTTTTTCTTTAAAATTTCAGGTTGGGGTTAGTTGAGCTACAGTTGCCCAACTAACCCCACGGTTTTAAGTATAAAATGTTTTTTATTTTTTTATTATTTAGGATACGGACTTATAGCAGTAAAACTACTAAATGCTTCTCAAGATTTAAAAGAGGCTGCAACCCGAACTTTATACAAGCAACAAAGAAAACGAGCTGACCTATCCAACTTATAAATTTTCTCTGGAAATAGTTCGACCATACCCAAAGCCTGGTCCAAGAAAAGCTGCAATTTTAACAGATACAGAAGGCATTACAAAGGAAGCAAAATAAAACTGCTTAAAAAGTTTAAAAAACGAAGATGAATTTATAGATATTAAATCCAATAGTTAAGCTAAGCTAGGTACGTTGATGTCTTATTAATGAGACTTGTTGTTTTGTCACTATAAGATTATAAATATAAAAAACAAATTGTCAAAATGTATTTTTATTGTGAACGTATCAAAATTCAAGCCATGATTTCATTATACTTTCAAGTGCTCAACTAGCCCCATACCCTTGCTCAACTTACCCCACCTATGGGGTACGTTGGGCATACTTGACTATCTACATTAAAATAGATGTAGCTCCTAAATTCGACTTATTAAAAAGAAATTACTATGGACACTATTAATAAGGAATAAATTGCTAATCCATCAGTATGCATTATAAGCCATTAAGACTTATTTTTGAGAAGCTATAACAGATCAAGTGAAAAATAGCTCAACTAGCCCCGCCGTACCCTACATAATGCTAAAACTAATAAAACCATATTTTTAAATGAAAAAGTTTCCGCATTGCTTCTGTTATAGTCTAAAAATATGCAGTTGAGTAAATTTATTTATTTTTCTTCGAAAATAAACAAAATATGAAAAAAATTGCAGACATAAAACCTGTATCTTTATTTGCTTAATCTAAAGAAAGTACAAAAGCTTAACACACATTTGGAGTGGATTATGGTTTTATTATTACAAATACTCTTTCAGTTGCACCTCTGGACTTATTAAATGTAATAAAGTTAGTGAAAAATTACCACCTTAATGCCATAAATATACTTGTCAAATTAAAACAAAATGGGGTAAATGATATTTAAGATGTTTTAAAAAAAAACCATTGTTTTTAATATGTAATAATAAACTTAGGGTTATACAGTGTCTCTATGTAAGGTGGCGTCATATGGAAACATTTTTATTGTTGGTTTTTATGAAAAAACGTTATTCTTTTAAAAACAAAACTGGATGGTCAAGAGCCTAAAAAGTAACCCTCAAACAAAGGCACCACCGCAGTACCTCGTACGCCGCAAAATATAAATTTTGGAGAGCAGACAAAAAAATGCTTAATGTTATTAATTTGGTAAAAGAATACGTTATTTTTATATTATAATATTATATTATTAAAAGGCTAATGATTTCTAAACGATATTTTGTAAGTACCTAAATATAGTTGATTATTTAAAAGTTATAGGGTAATTAAAACGAATATAATAAATTCGTATGTCACTTACGAGGTTCGACAAAAATGCGATCTTTGCTCCAAAGTTAATAGCCTGTATTTTTGATAATATCGAAAGTTGTTATACAGAAAACATGTTTAGTATTGAAAGTAAGTTTCAAATATATCAAATTGTTCATTTTTTTCTCAAATAAAAGTAAAAATTAAATCTTTTACATTGGTGCAATGTTTTTAATATTTTTTACCTTAGATAAAAATTTAGAATTAGTTAGTTAAATTTCCTCCGTTATTGCAGAAAATAAATCTTTTTTGAAATGATTGAGTTTGCATAGTTAAAAGGTATTTTTAATGCAAACATCTTTGTTCAAATTAATATTTAGTATTATCAAAAATAAAGTTACTATACTCTTAAGCAAAAACGTATTTTTTGTCTTTTGTCAAACCCCGTAGATGGCTAATAAAATTTATACAGTGTGGACGTAAATATTCCCCCGCTGCGAACTTTTGTAACCTTAACTTTTTTATAAAATTTGGGTATGATTAATGGGAAGATCAAAACTACTTTCTGGCGTAAAAATGATAGTTGCAACAATCAAGATGGCGGGTGGGCGTCATTTCAGGAAAAAATTAATTAAAAGTGGGGACTTATATAGGTATAGCTAACAGGGAGGTCATATCAACTTTTCGAGGGGGCCATATCTTCATTAAATGTCCATATTTGCAATTAGGTGTGTTTAGGAAAAAAATATCGGTTATCGGTGGCATGAAAGGAGGGGAGGGGCATGGCCCTCCATGCCCTCCACCTTATGACCGCCCCTGATAGCTAAATAGTATGAAAAGAGTCACTTGTGGTTTAACCAGACATTAGTCCAATTCTGAATTTTGAAATGGAACATCCTGTATATTTTATTATTTTTGGATTCTTGAGTCATTTATAAATTAAAATGTGACATTTAATAAATAACCTACTTGATTTTTTTAGAGCCATTTTTATAATATTGCATCAAGGCGGCCATGATTGGACGTAAAAGAATTTAATTGCAAAGTTGCAAAGTTTAAGTGACTAGTATGAAAGATAGGAATAAAACAAGTCAGGCAATAGATTTTTTGCGCAAAACTATTATTTTTCAAATGGCAACCCTTTTAAACAAGTACTTCTCAATAAGATATTTATTTGACAAATCTACGATATAATTTATTTACGATCGGATTATAAATACGGACATAAATAAAATAAATAAAGGATAATAGCTCCCTAGATACACTATTACAAGTAGCTCTCAAAATATCAAGTAGGGGAAAACTTTTAAAATGTCAAATTCCTGTTTAGAATGGTCTCAAAAACCAAATAATGTTAAAATATACAGGGTTTTCAATTTAAAATTTTAAAATTAAAGCCATATCCAGTTAATTTGGAAGTAAGCGAAAAGTATAAATACGCGAAAACTTTCCTAGACCCATACCATTTACCCATACAAAGTCTAAACATTTAAAGATTTAAATCACTGATCTCGATGGATTGCCAATCTTATAAACTGCGCGAAACAAAAGTTACATTTCATGGGCGAAAAAGCCGGTTTGTGCGCAAGCCAGTTGAGGGTAAACGCACCCGGCGACAAACAAACCATCCGCAATATCAGAAAAAATTTTTGATGGCGTCCTGGTTTTCTGTTCAAAATACGGTAGCTAATGAGCCTTACGGTCAGACCGCGGACGAAGGGTACGGGGTGCCGGTGTTTGTATTTTGCCACGGCTTTTAAGTGCGCATGTTTGTCCACCCACTGCGCGAGGTCGTAAAAATCCGAAAAATGCTTCTTGCCACTGCGGATCTAAATGTAGGTTATCTATGATTTAAATATATTTTTTTATAGTTCGACCCATACTTTTTAGAGACAGTTGCTGCTTTAGGAATAAAACAACCCCGTAAAATTTGCACGAGTTTTTTTATTTACAAAATACAAAGGGCAAGTATAATACACTGCAGGCATCTATTCTCAAAAAAGTGTTCCACAAAAAGCTAAATTTCGCCAAATCAGTAATTTATAGGTCAAGAAATAATAAGCCGTAATTATAAAGATTCTTATCTATAAAATTGGTATTTTAAAAATTGGGGAGGTTTTTCAAAAAGTGGGGCATCTATCCCGGTTTTACCCTATCACTTAAAAAGATTTTACAATACGATAAACATAAACCTCATAAAAAAAACAAATGATTTCGGAAAATTGTAATACTCAGTACTTTTCCATGAAAAAAAAATCAATAAAATCCCACCTACAACCAAAAAAGGTTTGTTTACTTTTTTACTTACATTGTAGAACATAATAACAACGCTTATTCAACCTAGCAAATCATTAATTAGTGTTATTGCCGGTTTTTATGACGGTTGACGGGTGCGGCATCTTTGTTGTTACCAACCTACACAACAGTTATTACTAATTACATTACTTATTGATGGATGATTAAGAGCAGTGTTTGTAAGACCCCATGTGATCCAGTCAATAATGGTGTTTAATATAAATAGAATTATATTGTATTTTTTTTTAATTATTGTACTGACTAGCGTGCATTATCTAAGTATACTATTAATCGCTTTAAGGGGGATACCTGTAAAGGCTTCAATTTTTATTGATTTCTTCTAATAAAAGTCATTTTACAGGCTTTAAAAGGTGCAAAAATAAAAACAAATTCCTGAATATGTCGACTTCCCATCTTACCTTAGTCCAAAAGTGGATGGTTTCAGAGATACAGGGTGTCAATGAATTATTCTGGGTTTAGTTTTTTTACAAATAGTTTTGTAAATAATAGGTGTATTGTCACAATATTCGACAAAGGGGGGTTAAAATTATTCAACATGGCGGCTGTACTCTAAATTCTTCTAGGAAGGTCGAAGAGAGACTTTTTAATTGCCGGGCACTATAGTATCGGTTCTAGTGATTTAAAAAACAAAAACGACAATTGTTTTGTGTTTATAAATATCATAAATTTTCGGTGACCCTAAAAAAATCCGCGGCATACAATGCTTGAAAAATAAAACATAATATATATATATATATATATATATATATATATATATATATATATTGATTGACTGTTGACACCAGTTAGATAGCATTGAAAATGCCAAGTGCGATCTTGGCGAAACGTCTGCAAAATTCCGCAAGGAACACAAATGACCAACGCAAAATTTCGGTTTTTGCCAGATAATTCCGGAATGAATGCAAATTTTTAAATGTCTAAAACCGAATATTGTTAAGCATTAAAATGCGCAACTTTGCCCCAATTTAACCAACCCTGTATCTCTTCCCGTTTTCGAAATGCTAATGGTGTTCCTCGAATTTGTAACAGCCTGTATATATTTAAATTTCTAAATTTTGTAGGTTCACAGAAAGTACTGTTAAAAGTGTGTTAAAAAAATTGTGTAAAATTTCAGGAAGATTGGTCAATAACTTTTTGAGTTATTTGGAACCGCTAATTAAAAAAATGTAGTTTTAAGAAAAACGCGTTTAAAGTTTGAATAGGTACATACAAATATAATAATTATAGTGATTTACCGACTCTGTAATATAAAAAATACTGAAAATTATGTTCTAAAATTTTAGTGACGTGTTCTTAAAGGATTATACTATGTATCTCCCCCATTAAATTATTTTAAAAAATTCAGGGGTCTCTAAACAATGGTATTAAATTATAAAAAGCTTTTGTTTATTTAATTATTAACATTGAGTAGTTTAGCACATACAGCTATGGAAACGACACGGCCAACCATACGAGATTACACAGTATGTTAAAGCAGTGGCAATATTCGTGGTGGGGTGTGCTCGAGTCGTGTCGCCGACCAAGGTGGAAGCGGTGCGCCGCGCCGGCGGCCCCTGATCTCGTTTGGAGAAAATTGGCACACTCGTTGCGAGATGAATTGTAGGAGAGTACATAGCAGAGTAGTGGAAAGGATTAAATGTATGCATTCCCTATGGTCGGCCGTTCTGTTTCCACAACGGTATATATGTTGTTACCTGCCTTCTTTTCTTTAGTATTATTTTTGACTTTTTATTGAGTTTTAATATTTTTTTAATTGACCGGAAAATTGAATTTTCCACTCAATTTTTAAGCGGAAAATGCTATTTTACAGAACTAATTTACTTTCCGGTCCCTAGTTTACTTTCCGGTCTCTCATTTACTTTCTGGTCCCTGATATCAAAAAATCCTGTTAGCCATGACAAAAATTGTCAGAGTTCAATTGTTACTATTTGACAGTTCAAGATATTGTAAAGTAAAGAAAGCATCATTTTGCCAAAATGGAGTCAGACATGGAAAATCCAGATGAAATAATTGAAGCAGCCTTGCCTTATTGTCGTTTAAATATAACACTAAAAATTTACACAGTTTTTTTTCCGGTCAATTAAAAAAAAAATTATGTACGGTACTCGACCGGAAATAATTTTTACGGGTCTCCTCAAAACTACAGGACTCGCCTACGGCTCGCCCTGTAAATGTTTTTCGTCGACCCGTAAAATACCATTTTCCGGTCTAGTAACGTAAATAGCTATTTTTGAAGTCGATTTAATTTTTTTTAAAAACTGATTACTTTTTGCTTTTTAGTTTATTATTATTACTAATAAACCGGTAAACATACACTAAAAACACATCTTTTAGTTTAGTGAAAAGAGTAAATTTTACACCAAGGTAGTAGATTCTAAATGCGCCTTTGATCTTTATTATCTGGGCATATACCACACTAGAGCCAGCTTTGTTGCACAAACAACGTACTGCAGAGAGAAAAAATTAGGTTCAGTATCTTTCTCTCTCGCGATCCTGACTTGGTTTTTATGGGACCACCGCAGAAGTGCACTTTTTAAATAAAAAAGGATTTTTAAAATCGGTAAACAAATACCGGAGTAATCGCCTAACAAAAACACAAAAAAAAACATTCAGGCAAACCCCTCCATTTTAAAATCGGTTCAAATTTAGCAAATTAAATATAAAAATCAACTTTTTTGACAAATAAAAATTCACTCACCACTCCTCCGAATATTTCCCATTGCTCTCTCCCTGCGCCCCTGCGCTCTGCATGTGTCTGATCAACTCCTCTCGCTCCCTCTCTCTGATAACCATGGCTTCTTGAAGTTTCTGTTTCGTTTTCTGAAATTCTTTCACCAACTCTCCCGTATAACTTTGGTCCAAGTTACCTTCAATCACTGCCGGAGCTGTGAGTGTCAAATTTTGGTGTTGGGTAGCTGCTAACGGCCTGCAAAAACAACACCTATTTATTTGCCTATTACTAAACCTTACAAAAATCAAAACCATACTCCGAATTCAGTGTTGATATCGGCGATGTTGCCAGTTGTTCAGTTTAGCAGAAATCAATTCAAAGTTTTTAAATTTAAATGAGATACCTATTTTTTAAATTTTATTATTGGAATTTCTTCCAGTTTGGTTCAAAATTCTCTGAGATATTTGAGCTTTTCCGAACTTTTAAACACACTGTATATTAAATGTTTATAAAACCTATAGCTGTTCCTCTATTAACTATGCTTATTTACATTATCCATCTTATCTTTCAGGGGAGCGGCGATATTTTGTTGTTGCTATAGACCGTCTCTCCATAAATTCCGCCTTGAACGTTTTGAAGTAGCATGAGATGCATAAACTCTACCCAATTCGCAAAATTGTTTATTTTTTAAAGCAAAACTGAATCACCCAATTATTGTGCAGAACTATTAAACCAATATGATATTTTATCGAAGAATATTTTTTTCCTCAGAGAAATCTTAAGGGTTTAAAAATAATACAAACTAGGGTCCGCGCGGTTAGTAAAGAGGCCACCGACGTCATCATTTTCTGCGCAAAATCTCCTCTTATTCCCTCATCCTGTATTTAAAATGTTATTTTTTTAAATCAAATCTTTAAAATGCCTACTTCCTAGGTAACGATACGAAGCCCTCGAAACCGCGTTTGAAAGACAGTTACAGAAGATTTCGCGTAGATAATGATGACGTCGGTGGCCTCTTTACTAAACGCGCGGATTTTACCACTCTTTGTGTCTAATTTTTTTAATATTCCGATTTCGCAAAAAACTTAATATTTTCGTAGCCAATTATATTGAAGAGATGCTCTATACTGGTTAGGCGGATTAATTTAATTCAATGGCCTTTTTTGTTGGGTACACGCCAAAAGTCTATCTAGAAAGAATGGGACCGCTTTGGTCCTGGTCCCGGGGTATAGCGAGTTGTCCCTTTTCAGCGCTATTGATCCTTATGAACTGGCCGGTCGCCGAAATTAAAATAAAGAAAAATCCCCCGAAAATAAATTTCCCATATAATGCACAAATGTCAAACTATTTTCAGAGTTTGCATAACAAAAAAGCCTAAAATTTTAATCATTTTTAATGTAAATATTACCTAACTTTTTATTTGAACTTTTAACTTTTAATTTTTACTTGATAACGGTTTCAAACTTGCCTCCGAAACGTCGTTTTTTAATTAGATATTTTTTGTTTGTAATGGGGTTTTTCTTTAATTTGTTTCAGGCGAGCGGCCAGTTCATAGGGGTCAATAGGGCTGAACAAGGTCAGCCATTTGACTTTTGGCGTGTACCCTACAAAAAAGGTCACTGAAGCCAATTATATCTGGACAAAAAAATTATTCCAAAATATTTAATTAATGTCACGCTTTGTCAAATATTTTTTTAATATTTCTTAAATCCTACGTTTAAAATTCAGGCAAAGAAATATGTAAAAGTAAGGAAATTAAAATTACATTGTTCTAACCATAATTTTAGATATTGGATGATTATTCAATGTACAAGACAAAACACGTTTCTCAACGTGGATTTTTTTTTCTTTAGAAGCTAAAACATTTTTGCCATACGCGAGATTTTTGAAGATTAAAATTTTGGCCCATTTGTGCTATTGTACAGTCCACCTGTGGACATACTGTACAACTTTTACTTACCGCTCATTCAAAGAATCTCTTCTTGACGACCGAGCAGTGCCGATTGAAGCTGGACTTTCCCGACCGCGATGCTCGGGCGTAGACGCGTTCGAAAACTTTCTCTCGGGACTTTTCGGAGCGGCCTGCGCACTAGGTGATTGGCTGTAGACCTGTTAAAAAAGGCATGAATTATTGCTCATAGTCCATATACACTATTAACCCTTAAGTGCCTTTTTATCACGTAAGTAAGCGCGTAAGGGTCTAATAGTCCCCCAACCGTAAACATTCAATAATCACTTTTTCTTTATTTTTTTTTAACTGCTAAATTTTCTTTTAATGTATGAAAAATTAAATGAAAAAGTTGCCCAGTTGAAGTAAGTATTAGGGGACAGCAATGAGAAAATGGTAAAAACCTGAATTTTATTATTTATGGGTACACTTTATACTTTGCTTAACATAAATTAATTAAAATAAAAAAATATATATTTATATTATTTTTTTCATTAACATTTATTTCTAACAGAATTTTCACATTTGGCCTGAAAAACATCAAATGAAATTAAAAAACGGAATTCTCTTTGAGAAAAATACTTAAAATATTTATAATACCAAATGGAGTGGGAGTTTATTCCGAATCTATTTCGTTCTTGTTGTCTTAGAACTTAGGCACTTCTCACAAATTTTTTTAATATGATATTTGCACATTTGCTGTATATATTCCACACAAAAATTTAATGTCTTATTATTTTTTTGTCAGGGACTCAATATACATATTACTAGAAACTGTAACGTTAGGAGGCACGTGGGAGACATGAATTTTTAAATAAATGGTGTTGTACTTGTAAATGTACCCAGAGATTTTTTTCCTAAATGTAAAACATCTCGAAGTTATTACAAAAATTACAACGCTGGGGGTCAATTTGACCGCCGCGCGCCTACTCAAGGGTTAAACTTATGATATGATTTTACTTTAAAAATATATAAAAATTACAGATTACCAAAATTACCTTTGGTGTGCTAGTCTGTTCCTGAATACAGGGTAACTGCTGAAATTCGGCATAACTATTAGACAAAAATACGTCTCCCTCATTTTCGAACAGGCGATCAACTGATGAATTCATCAATTTGTTGTTCTTAATGCCTGAAAAAATCGTATTATATTAAAGGAAATGTACATAATTTTATTCTAAAATAATATAATTCTGACATAAAGTAGTGACTAAAATCTATTTTTTTTTTACAATCAAGCAAACACAAAAATATTTTTGAGTTTTAAAATTATGACTATTTAAATCCAAAAAATATTTAAAATTTTCATTATATCCACAATTTTAAGCCAATTAGAATAGAGAAGGGGAGAGAAACCGTTGTCAAGTACCAACCTATTGAAAAATGGCACACAACTGCGGCTTGTGATATATTTAACCACCAATTAGGCATGTTAAATTTTGATTTTATTAATATTTAAAAACAAGATTCTGCTTGGAATTATGGATTTATATTAAATTAATTGGCAAAAATATCCATTGCACACTTCTAATGTAATAATTATTGTGTGTGTGGTTTAATATAATTAAGTCAATATTTTACGAAATTTAACAAGTCTGTCAACTAAACACATCACATCACCATTTTAGGGGATCTTGTGTCATGCGCTTTGCATGAACTTTGCCAATTTTCTTATTAGGTATAAAAATTTTAAAAATATTCTTTTAGTTTAAAATAAATCAAACAAAAGTAGCATTTAGCACTAGAACAAGAGCTTTAAATAATCGTTTCAGAAGATGTCCCAATTTTTTATAAATTCCACTACATTTCACATAAATTTCACTAAATTTCGGTAGAACTTACCAGTCAAATGAAAACTAGCGAAGCTACTCCTAGACATGGGTCCGTTCAAGCTTATATCGCCAGTGCTCATTGCCATTGCTCTGGGATTGCCGTTTTGGATCGCAGTGCTCTGGGATAATCCATAAGGAAGACCATCCAAAACGGGCATTAGAGATCTAGAATAAAAATTGTATATTACATTACAAGTGTGAAAACTAATTATACTCTGTTCACTATAAATTGAGAAAATCACCTAAACCAAAAATGTTTTTTATTGGTTTAAAAAGTCAGTAACCCTAGTTACCACAATAAATAATGTATTTTATTGGATAAAAACTACAG
This sequence comes from Listronotus bonariensis, assembly GCA_014170235.1. Lineage (NCBI taxonomy): Eukaryota > Metazoa > Arthropoda > Insecta > Coleoptera > Curculionidae > Listronotus > Listronotus bonariensis. Next base: position 15,834 of record JACEGR010007754.1, read on the forward strand.
TAACTGGAGTTGCTTACTAGATATTCATTATCAATTTATAGTGGCCAAAGTATAATTTTGGGAGTGGGGATATTGTTGCACGAGGCGTCAAACCCACGAGTGTAAGAATGTTATTTTTACACAAGGTATGTACACTATTTTTTCTACGACCACAATTATTCATAAAAGCTTAATTTTAGGTTTGTTTCTTCTCACAGAAAAAAATAAGAAAACAATTGAAAATTTTGCAACACTAGGGTGATATATATATTTTTTTTCACTGCGGTATATTATACTGACAATATTTTTATATCGAAACTCACCTACCTAATTGCATGGCTTTTTTCATGTAATTCCAATTAACAGCTTGATAACTCCAAATTTATTTTAAATAACAATACGACAGCTATGACAGCTGTATTTTGTTCTGGCTGGCGTAAGTGATGTGATATTTTATCTTTTAGAATGATATCATAACATATATCACACTACTGTTGTAATAGTAACTTATGTAACGAGTGCATAAATTAATACTTTTTTTACGAATGGGAAGTTTGACAGCACGAGACGTTAGGCGAGTGCGGCATCCCATGAGTAAAGAAAAGACACTTTATGCATGAGTACATACTATATTTTGTCGACGATTGTATTAAATTTTCTCAAATTACCAGTTTATACATGTTTTATTTTATTTAGACTTATTAAGTTTAATTTTTACAGCACAGCCATTCTATTGCAAAAAAAATTATAGTCCCTTATTTTTTATAAGACAATAATTATCCTCTTCATAACTAGGCTGTGATTTAATTTTAGAAAATGGTATATACTTACTTTTGTAGAAATAATACTTAAACAGTATAAATTCCTTTTTAATTTCTTAGTAATCCACATTCATTACTACTATTAATTTTCAATAATTTCTAATAAATTCATTTGCAAACTATTAAATTTTAAAACTAGTGACACATGAACCAAATGAAATAATGACAAAATCAAAGGTAACTTAATCGTTTGGTTCAGTTGATGTCGCGTTTACTGTTACATTGCATACATTGATATTTAAGTTTATTATAGTAGGCATAGAAACGAAATACTAATTCAAAGTGTGAAAAAAGCTTGGAAGTGTTAAAAAAGGTACTTTTTTAACACTTTATGTAGTGTACCAGAATAGAGTACTTTATCTTCATGTTAACGATGAAAAAAACCGCAATTTGTTTAACGGTCGTGGAAAAAGTACTTTGCAACACTAGTGTGATATAAGGCATTTTCTGTGCACAAAAACAGTGTTCTATTTGCTATTTTCACATGTGGTCGTAGGAAAAATACTGTAAAAGTTGTACAGTGGTCCCCACACTATCCAAATTTAACATCCCTTTACCTTGTCATAATATCTGCAGCAGATCTAGGCCTGGTGAACGGCATCGCGGAATGCGGGAAAGTTTTTGGTTTAATCGGCGTAACTAACATATGCTCAGTCCAAGAAGTTTCCAGCGAGGGCCTTTCCAGTCTTTCAACGTCCACGTTTAACGTCTTTTGTTCGAACGGCACCGAAAACGTCTCTGGTGGCACGCTTTGGAGCCAGGAGAGAAGAGAGAGATCACTATCACTAAAACCTAAAAATAAAAATTGTTATGAATTTCTCTATATTAAGTAATATAGAAATGTAAACACTGGATATTTTTAGTATTGTTTTAATAATAATTGTAAGTAATTTTACATGAATTTTTTAATAATTTAGTTTTTTTAAGTAATCTTAACTTTAAAAGAACTTTTTCATTCTGGAAAAAAGCCAGATATTAATTTGTTTAAACGTAATCTCTCAGAAAATAAATAAACCATAAAATATATAGGGTGGTTCAAAAAAAAGGCGAAAAATTTATGGAGATAATTCCTTGTGTAAAATAAAGAAAACTCTGTTGTATAAGTCTTGGGTCAAAAGTCAACCCACAACAAGGAGACATTTGGTTACAAAGAAGATAAAAAAATAATGTTTTTGATTTTTAATTTAAAGCGATGGAATTCTACAGTGACCGCCATAAATGGTTGAACCATACAAAAAACTTTTTTAATTTCTCAAAAATAAATTATTCCTGATAAAAATTCCTGCATACACCAAAACTAACAAAGAACTGATCAAATTTAAATAAATTTTAGCATATACGAGGTAGATCCTAATTAACGAATATGACATAAGAGAAAACTACTTTTATTTTTGCACTTAAAAAAAACTAGTATTTAAAAAACTTGTTTGTTTTGTTATGTTATTAAAAAAAAAAATGGGTAAAATAACTTACTTTTAAACTTACCCCGTAAAGAGATTAGATCAAACTTAATGAACTGTCATAAACAGTTCTTATTGCCCCTAAAGTTTGAACAAATGTCAAATTTTTTTATAGGCACTTTCCCTGCTTTAAATTTTTATTAAAAAAAGGAATACCATATACCACGCACAAATATTTTCGCAGATGAAAATTAGTCCGACAAGTTTATACCATAGAAGCCTTTTCACAGGGACGAAAACTATTTTGGAATTACATCCACGATTTTGTTCTATCCATGATTATTAAAGAAATAAATAAATATTATATTCTAGAAAAAAAACAATCTTTGCTTTAATATTAGAGACAGTCCGAGTTGAACATACCTTGTAGGGCAAAATTTACCAAAAAAGCCACTTATAAACAATTTATATTTTGTGATACAAAGTCATTGTATTTCTTTTTTGCCAAACCTCTATAACAATAAACCACAGCTAACCAGCCAAGCAACCAAGCAACAACTACAAAATTTCATGGTCTAAAGACAGTCCTCAGACTATCAAAACCGGCGATGAGAACAACAATTAATAAACAGATGATCCTACTAAGGTTATCTATATTTTGGGCACTTTAAATTGATAATGAATATCTAGTAACTTCAGTTATTGACTTTGTAAACGAATAAAATACACTTTTCATTGTGGTAATTAGGTTTACTGATTTTTTAAACCAAAAACTTTTTTGTTCAGGTGTTTTTCTCAATTATTTATAGTTCCCAAAGTACGTACAAAGACAATGCAAAAATTTAAGAAATTAATAGCTAGGTCCTGTTTCTGGACCGCACTTAGCTAAGACCAATGGTAGAAATTCTGACATACCACTGCAATCTCATAAAACCCTTGCAAGAAATGAGAATATGCGTTGGTGTAAGACATGCATGCTCTACGGGAAAGAGGAGGAAGCAGCTCCAACAACATACAAATACAATTCACTGATATACAGTGTGTCCCAAGATAGGTGTTACAACAGGACAAATGGACCAAACATTTTGTAATTTTTAAACTACCTTATGGGAAAACTGGTCGCATGGTCCAAAATTAATAAATACAAAATTTTGCTTCTATTGGTAATATACAGGGCGAGTTATAACTTAAAATATAAAAAATGACAAAGACTAAAGTATCTTTATTTTTCAAAATTTGACAAAATTGTATAAGTAAATGTTGTAGAGAATTCATTATATTATTATGTCAATATATAAAGATAAAGAATTAATATAAAAAAAATATGTTTGTCAATTTTTTACATTACGCATTAATAGTTAATTAAAATACTTGGCTTAAGGTAGCAAATTTAAAAAAATATATTTAAAATCAATTAATTTTCTTTTGTGCTTCTTTTTGCCCATTGTTTAAGTTGTAATGCGTAATGTAAAAAATTGACAATAACATTTTTTTTTACTTTCATGCTTTAACATCAAATTTTGACATAAATACAACATTTATTTATAAATACGTTTTTTTTAATAAAAGGAGTTGACTCTTGGGCATTTTCATATTTTTGGTTATAACTTGCCCTGTATAATACTAATCAGAGTAAAATTTTGTATTTCTTAGTTTTGGACCATGCGAACAGTTTTCCCAAAATTTTGCTTTAAAATTTAAAAATGTTTGGTTCATTTGTCCTCTTGTAACACCTATCCTGGAACACACTGTATAAAGAGCCATCTCACTTCTCAGTTGAAACCTTCTCGATCTGAAAAGAGGAGCAGACTTCTATACCAAAAAAGGGTGCAAAAAGGCTGCAGATTGGATATGTGACCAACCCTATTTTATGCAACTAACAGTCGCAACTACCATTCAACATCCTTGTCCAAATTTTGTAATAGTTTAGCAAAAGGAATAGCTTACCTACACTACCATCTAATAGTCGAGAAAATGTCATTTCTTGAGGTGGGAGTCTGCACTTCCAGTTGCTTTGGCTTGGCAGTAGTTAACACAAGATTCGTACAGAATACCTACAACAAAATTGTTTTATTAATTTAAAAAAAAAATGAAATTTCATATTTAAGAATGAAATAGACAACCACGTGATGTTCAACGTTGTATACAGGGTCATCCAAATTAAGAGTCCGTCATTGATAAGTTCATTATTAATCAAAATACAAAATAGCTTAAATTAGCAAACTAGTAGCATTTTTCACGCTCTTTAAGATAAAAAATTGCCAAAACAATTAACAAAATACCTAGTAGCTATATTCCCCAATTTATTTCTGACACTAAACTTATTGCTTATAGTTTAGAGCTGTAATATGATGAAAATTTTTTGTCGGTTGACTTACTGGACACCCTGTATGTATGTAGGTAATTTGATTGAAATTGATTAAAACTTTGATGTCTATTGGTGCCTAAGCGGTGAGGTTTATTGACTTTAATAAAGAGTACATTATTTTTTAAGTTTTTGATTGTCTATAAAATGGCGCCCCCAGCTTTGCGATATCTGTCAAAATAAAAAGTTATGATGTAAATAAATTTTAAGTTTTAGGTAAAGTGCCCTCTGGCGGTATTTAAAAAAGTACTTTTGTCTTAAAATTTTAGAATCTGCAAAGCTCGATTTGTGTGCCAATTATCAACTGGATTAGTTAAAAAAATAAATGCAATATGGCGAAAACACCAAAATAGAAATTGAACTTTGACGGCTTGTAACTCGAAAACGAATGACATTTTTAAAAAAATTATATGATGCTCTACCCTTATTTTGTTAAGTAGAATCACCCCCTTAAGTTTCGTGATTGATTTTTGAATCACCCTGTATACAGGGTGTTATTTAATAAGTGTCCGATATTTCAGAGAGTGATTTTTCAAGTATTTTTAAGGTAAAAGTTCCTATGAACGTGTGGTCTAAGATGCTTCGCTTTCAAGATACAGGGTGTCAAAGTTTTATTTTTATTTATGTTTTTTCTGCATAATTTCCTAAATAATGCCGATTTCCGAACGAAAATTGGTACCTGGGGGTTTTTTGACATGAGAAATTTGAATTTGTTCTTAATTTAGCTCTTACTTGTAGAGGGCGCTAGCCACATGTATATTCTCACTTTCAAAGGCTCATGACTTTTTGTACAACCCTGTATTTACATTTTTGTTAAAAGAAATGGATTCCTTAGTCATTTTTACGTAAAAAAGGTACTCTTATTAGATGACGCTAGGAGCAATCGTTTTCGAAATATTTTGGTTTGGTTTGGTTTGGTTTGAAATCGATGCATGTGTTTTGAAAAAAATGAAACAATTTTGTAAATTAACTTTTTTAATCAACATGAAATATTAAAAAAAAATAACAGACGAACACTAAATAAAAACAGGATGAAAAACCAGATCAAAATCACAATAAATGTTGGAAATGCCCACCCCCTGCCTGTAGGCACGCATCCAATCTTCTCCTCATTGATTCGCGTACCCTCTGGAAAATTCCTGGAGTATTTTCAATCGTTCTACAAGAGTCCATTATTCGATTTCTCAGTTCTTCTTCATTTTGAATAGGTGTTTGGTAAACTAATGTTTTTAGATGTCCCCAAAGGAAATAATCCAAACTATTAAGGTCTGGCGACCTAGGAGGCCATGGTTGAGTCCCTCCCCTACCTATCCAACGATTATTGAAATTTTGATTTAAAAACTCTCGCGCTTGGATGCTAAAATGTGCAGGGGCACCGTCATGCATAAACCACATCTCATTCCTTAGTCTAAGTGGCACATTTTCCAGTAAAATAGGCAAATTCTCTTCAAGAAAACGACGATATATCTCGCCATTTAATCTTCCCGGAAGGAAAAATGGACCTATCAAATTATCTCCCAGGATTCCTGCCCACACGTTAACAGAGAACTGTTCTTGAAAATGTGATTCCTGTATTGCATGTGGGTTTTCATTTGACCACATATGATTATTATGAAAATTACGTATAGCGTTACGTGAGAAATTTGCTTCGTCGGTAAACAGGATAAGGTTTTGAAACAAAGGGTTTTGAATAAGGCATTGGAGAAACCAACGACAGAAATTTATACGTAAGGGAAAGTCACGAGGTAGCAGTGCCTGAACTCTTTGAACATGATAGGGATATAATAAATTATCCACTAAAATTTTCCATACCAGAAAATGAGAAATATTTAACGTAAACGCTACTTTCCTGGTGCTTGTATCCGGCTGTTCTTCTACCATATTAAGGACTGCATCTTCGATATCTGGGGTTCTTACCGTTCGAACTGCACCTGACAGGTGACTAGCTTTCTCAAATGTTCCTGTTTCTCTTAACCGACCGTGGATTCTTGAAAAAGTTTTTGGAGTTGGAACTATGCGATTCGGATAACGCTCCTGATACAAACGTTTAGCTTCATAAGCATTTCCATTAGCAAGTCCGTATGTAAAATGCATGTCAGCATACTCAGCATTGGTAAAATTTACCATTTTAAAAAACTCACTAATATTTATTACCTACTACTCAACTGTACGTCAAAGTACGTCAAAATTGTATTATGTCTGAATTTTTACATGACAACACAAACAAAATGCATTGACTAGGCTACTTGATAAAACCGTCATTTTCGGCGGTCTTTACTTAGCATATTTATTACTAAGCGTATGCATCGATTATTTTAAACTAAAATATTTCGAAAACGGTTGCTCCTAGCGTCATCTAATAAGAGTACCTTTTTACGTAAAAATGACTAAGGAATCCATTTCTTTTAACAAAAATGTAAATACAGGGTTGTACAAAAAGTCATGAGCCTTTGAAAGTGAGAATATACATGTGGCTAGCGCCCTCTACAAGTAAGAGCTAAATTAAGAACAAATTCAAATTTCTCATGTCAAAAAACCCCCAGGTACCAATTTTCGTTCGGAAATCGGCATTATTTAGGAAATTATGCAGAAAAAACATAAATAAAAATAAAACTTTGACACCCTGTATCTTGAAAGCGAAGCATCTTAGACCACACGTTCATAGGAACTTTTTACCTTAAAAATACTTGAAAAATCACTCTCTGAAATATCGGACACTTATTAAATAACACCCTGTATATTAAATATTTTTAAAGGGTTTTGAAAGATCTTTCTAATGGCGATAAGATACACGGGGTGCTCCATTTAAAAAAAAGGTTAATTTGGTATATAACTCAAAACCCGATTGTCAATTGTTATTTCTAATCTTTCGTCTTGAAAAGCGTGAAAAATGCTACTAGTTTGCTTATTTAAACTATTTCGTATTTCCAGTAATAATGATGTTACCAATGACGGACTCTTAATTTGGATGACCCTGTATAGGTATTATACCCACCTTTTATTACTAGTTGTATCAGTCTATCGTTTCTTGAAAACGAATTAGCATTACTGTCGGAGGCTTTCTTGTCTCCAGGCAAAAATTCAGCTACCAATGGATATACTTCTCTAAAGCATTGCACCCTAGCGTTTGATGGATTCCAGTCTTTGTATTGAAGATGGTCAGTTAGTCTAAAAATTACAAAAAGTTTAATTTTAAAGACGGAATTTCTTAACAAATTTTAAAATTAATAAAAACCTAAGATGGTTTGCAAATACTTGATTGCTATTATTCAGGGTTGGCAAAATAAAAAAAGGCCACCTAAAGCCACTGGCTTTTTGTGGGAAAAAAACCACTATAATTTTAAACAAAAAGCCACCACACAAAAATCCATACAAAAGTCCAGTAAACAAACTATTTTTAACGGAAATACATAATTTATTAAAAACGTAAAAATAAAACAGTACTTATTTTGGAATACTGAAATAACATAGATAATGATAATACCCAATAATTTTACAAGTTTGGGAATTCTCTGGATGAAGCTTGTTTTTAAGTCATTCCAGACAAATCTATAAGTATTAAATATTGTCTACAAAAAGCAAATGTTGTAAGACAACTATGGAGATGTAAAAAAATCTGTCTTTTTAATTAAATTATTAGCTTTTTTATTAAATAATTAAATTCAGATTTGACAGTTTGCCACCACTTACTATATGCTGGAATACTGTTTAATACAGAAGTTTCAAACAATGATTTTGGATACAGTTTAGTGTTTTTATTCGTAACAGCAGGTCATTTTTTTATGAAATCAGTAGATCATTCCAAAAGAAATTTTTTGTCTGCCGCCAATTTGCTAATTTGCCGATTTGATATTAAAATTGAGGTGAGTGCGGTCAAAAATTCAGAAAAACACAAAATCCTTCAAAAACACAAAAAACCACCAAAAAACACAAAAGTCTAATACAAAAAGCCAAAAATCCAGCCACCACTACACAAGAGAGCCGGTTTTGCGCGCAAGTGTTAGAAACAATCCCAAAACCACATCCCGATATCTTGTCCCATTCATAAAATAAGGGGAAAAACGACTTTTAAAATCCGTACTGTATATTAAAATTATCCAGATCCATAATCAAAACACAAAGTATGTAAGTCGAACCCAACCCAGATTTTAAAAAATAACAATAACTTTATTTCGCAAACTTTTGTAACTGTAAAGCCATGTATAGACTTGGATACAATCGGGACAACATTGTCGGCCGACTGTATCTTGTTCAAAACATTTTTCAGCAACAAAGTTCGTCAACATTTGCAGATACAAGTGTTTCGCGTCCACACTAGTTTTAAAGCTCGTAGAAACCTGCCAATGTTTTCCATATTAAATGGAAAACAGGCGACTTGCCGATTTCTTGGATGAAAACGCCCACCAATGTTGCCATGGCGTTTGCAACAAGTCGGCCGACCGATGTACAACATTCCAGATACAGTCGGCCAACAAATGTTTTCGCCGATTGTATCCAAGTCTGTACGTGGCTTAAGTATATCCTGAAAAACCAAATGTTTTTCTTTTAATGTCCGCAAATTATTTTTATTTTTTATTTAATAAAAATCGGATTTTAATCTAATATTTAAAAGGCATCAAGCTTCAGTTTCTGCATAAACAGTCACACAAAAAGGACCAAACAACTAAATAATACGTAATACAATAAAACTGATTTATTTTTACAGCCTTAAGACTCAATGAAAATATACATTACCTTGGTAGCGTCAACAGCAAACAAAGCGTCGAGTAATCCTCTTTAGTAGGGCAGTATTTTTCAAGTTCATTCAGTACTTTAACAACCTCTTCTACGGCATTGTCCACACTGGAACCCTGAACATTGGCCTCCGATTTTATACATAACAATTCTATGTACTGAAAAAAATCAATAATGTTATATGTTATAATAATTACCATTACTAAAGTGGTGGCACTACCATCAAAAGACGTTAAAAACATGGGTTACAAATACAAGTTACCGTCTTTTGACACTAAGGCCTCGAAATATGAGAAAACATAAATAATTGTTAACAATTTTAGCGTGAGTTACCATAGGGCATGTGTGGCCAACCGGTCAATCGCGACTATTAGTCCAGTTGATCGTAGCAAGGCAAAAAATATAAATTTAGGAGTATTATTAGGGCGGTGGTATTAAACTTCAAAATTGGCTTTGGTGATTTCGAAAAAATTGAGAAGTTGGTGGACTTCATCGGTTATCCGTTAAATAATACCATTGACCGTGACGCTCATTAGCTACCGTACTCCAAACAGAAAACCAGAACGCCGTAGAAAAATTCTTTCCGATAATGCGGATAGTCTGTTTGGCGCCAGTTGCGTTTACCTTCAACTTGCTTGGGCACAAACCGGGTTTTTTTGCCCATGAAATGTAACTTTTGTTTCGCGCAGGCAATAACATTGGCAATCCATCGAGATCAGTGGTATTTTCCTACTTAAAACAAAAAAACGAAACACCGTTCTCGCTTCACAGACGCTCATACATTGGATTCTTTAAGGGTTGCTACTCCAAATTACAAACCTGATTTTGCTGATCTAATGGAAGATGTTCAAACACAATGCTCACAGTAATATAATTAAGAAGTTACTTATAAGGAAGATTGTAGTAAAACTATATAAAATTACATCAAAAAATAAGAGACACGTTTTTATAGGTAATTAAACACTTTTAAGGGGTTAAATGCACCCCTGAAATCCACCATTATTTTTTTTTTCAAATATCTAGAGAAAAATAAATAGAGGCTGATAAAGATATTAAAAAAACACTTTTGAGGATGAATTTCTGGGTTACATTTTACCCCTTAAGAGTGTTTAATGGCCGATAAAAAAAATGTGTCTCTTGTTTTTTGATGTACTACAACATATTGAAGTTGCATCAAAATTGGCGAGGGACACCGGGGATAGGTTCCTTTTAAGAATAATTTCAGTTTGATTAGAAAAAAGGTATGATTTCCTTATAAAAATTAAAAAAATTGGTAGGAACTATGCTGATTTTAAGAAGTATATGTAATTGGTAGATCACACGGGGCGTCGTCAGTGAAAAGTCGATCTTGGGTCTAAACAAGTTGGCCATCCCTGCTTTAGCGATTGGGGGCAACTCACTAAAAAAACATGAACCCGTGATTTAGCATATATGTAAGTTGCCGCAGAATTTTGTGCAGCAAATGGTTATGTAACAATTTTTCTAAAATGCCATGTTTACTGATATTTCAACCAAATATCTTTTGGTCTTAAAATTACTTTATGACCCTATATAATAATCGGCTTTTTTCTAAACATTTTCAGAGGCCGAAATAAAAGACTTAAGTGGGCCGTTATCAGAATAATAAAGCTTGTTGCAGAAAGATCATTGGCCATTTAAAGCGGCCGAGTTACTCACAAAAAATAAATATTTGAAATATTTAAAAACCTGTCTCGTCGGTAATTTAAATATATAATTTCTTTACTACTAATAGTTCCTGGATCAGTAAAGAAATTTACTTTATGATAAGACCACTTTTAAAACCTATTTAGGAGGGTTTCTTTTGACGAGTCCACCACGAATATGCATATTGCCATATATGGAAGAGGCGCTTTAACCCAGCCTGTCAATGTCAAATGTTTCGGGTCTCGGGCTGGGCGAACGCGTCACTTTTTGTCGAACAAGTTTACCACAATGTTTTATATGCAATTTTTAAACATTGTGCCGAAAATGGTAAAAGTTACAGTCATGAAACCATTAGGCTCAAACATATGTTTCGGGTATCGGACTAGGCGGGTTTATATATACAGCGTGTCTTCGGAAGTTCTTAACAAATGGGAAACATTTTTATTATTAATTTTACGAAAAAAGTTATTCCTGCTTGATGAGAAAATACGTTTTCACAAAAATATTTAAAAGTTGGTTGTACAGGATGACTTAAAAATGACTTGTTTCCAAATTAAAATAACGGTTATTTCCTAACTACGGTACAAACTTTAAAGGGTAATTTTTTATGTCATTTTATGAAGAAAAGTTCCTTTAAATATATGTCCAGAGTTGCTTCGTTTCTGAGATACAGAGCGTTAAATACTTTTTAAAGGTCTGTTTGTTTTTAAATATCTTAAATACGAAGCCAGATACAAAAAAATTGTACTTCAATAAAAGTTGTTTTTAGTTGCTTTAAAGGAAAAAATATTAAAACTGCATAAAAAGCCTGTGGCGTACATTTTTCTCTCAATAATATTGGCTGTTGTGCCCACTGTACGCCACTGGGTTTTTATGCAGTTTTTATATTTTTTCCTTTAAATCAACTAAAAATACAATTTTTAGTATAGTACATTTTTTTGTATCTGGCTTCGTATTTAAAATATATAAAAACAAACAGATCTTTAAAAAATATTTAACGCCCTGTATCTCAAAAACGAAGCAAGTCCGAACATATGTTTATGGGAACTTTTCTTTATAAAATGACATAAGAAATCACCCTTTAAAGTTCGGTACCATAGTTAGGAAATAACCCTTATTTTAGTTAGGGAAAGTTATTTTTAAGCCTCCCTTTACATCCAACCTTCAAATATTTTTGTGGAAATGTCTTTTCTCGTCAAGCAGAACTTTTATGAAGAGAGAAATTAATAATAAAAAAGTTTCCCATTTGTTAAGAACTTCCGAAAACACGATGTATAATCCAAAAATACAAAAAAATTACAATTTTGTTTTACAGTTTACCATTTTTCTCAATTATGTAATACTTTTGCTGATTATTTTGTTTTTCTTTTATTTCTTTTTGAACCTCTTCTAACAAAAAAACTGGAACCGGTAATAATCTTGTTAATTAAGGTTGATCCCGACGTGCAAGATTAGGTCTAAAACTTTTGAAACACTAGGAGAATAATAAATACTAAATAACTTAAAAGGAGAGCTATCCAATCAGACCTGAACAGGGCAAGCCAAAAATAAATAATGAAAAAAGTTTCTTGTTTAATTGCATTAGTAAGCATAGATAGAGATAGATAGGCTGCTTTTTAAGCGCTGTATAGTCAGCTCAGAATCGCCCCTTTTCAAAGCTTAGCAGGAGAGCGAGAAACCCATTCGCCAGTGGTTACACCTTGGATAATCCAGTTGAGATAAATATTTGGTGGGGGCTTTAAAATGTCCAACTCTAAGCCGTATCAAAAGCCTCGATTAATAAAAGGTTTTTTAATCGATGGAATGTACATCTATATACACTTCGTCTTCGTCGTCGTCTTCGGAAGTTCTTACCAAATAGGAAACTTTTTATTTATTAACATTACGAAAAAATGTGCCCCTTTATTAAGTCCTGCTTAATGAGTCAATACATTTCCAAAAAAGAATTTTTACCAAATATATATACATATACAGGGTGTCCGGACTAACTTGAAGTACATGGGGATCTTGGAAACCGTTGGAGATACAAAGTCGGTTAAATGGGAGAAAAGTTGCGTACCAGAGTGCCCAACAATATTCCGTTTTGAGCATATTTTTAACTGGTCTCTTCAAAGATATACAGAGTGAAAACGGAAAATGTGCGTTTTAGAACAACTTTAATATTTCAATCATTATAAGGACTAGACCTGTGAAAATTTCAGGAGAGGGGTAAGACACATCTGCGAATTTAAAAATGGGGTCAAAAAAATTCTAGGCCTACTATGTTGCGTGCAGCCATAATCAACTTTCGTTTTTCTTATGGCCGCCATATTGAATTTTTACATTTTTAAAATGCTTAGAACATCCCCTTTCCAACCGTGTATAACTCGTACTTATTAAACCAGTAAAAAAATGCAAAAATGACAAATTATCATTTTTCACATAGTAGGCTTATGTCTATTTCGTTATTATTGACGTATTCATATTTGACGTGGTCTCGTATTAATATTTTATTTCAATACGATAGTGTTGTTAATGAGACGTCAAGAAAAGTTTGCTAAGTAGATAAAGTTAAAATGAATGCGTTTTCAAATAGTGAAAGATATGACATGTTGGAATGTTTTATTTTATGCCGAAGGAACGACGAAATGGCTGAAGAAATGTACTTGAATAAATACCCGGAAAGGCGACAACCCAGTAAGAGTATGTTTAGGCGTTTGAAAAATAATCTAATTAATTATGGGAGTTTTGTGAAATTAAAAAGGAATAAACCAGCAAATGAAGAAAAAGAAAATTTAGTTATGCAAAGTGTAATCGAGACGCCTCGTACCTCATTCCGGCAAATTGAAGATACAGCAGGCGTTGCTCGCTCAACGGCCAGTGACGTTCTTAAACGGTATAAAATCACCCCTACCGCGAACGAGTATGTCAAGGGCTTCAAGATGGAGATCAAGCAAGAAGGCTGCAATTCTGCCTTTGGTTTTTGGAACAATGCCACATGAATCCAAATTTTCCTTTAAGAATTTTATGGTCTGATGAAAGTCGCTTTACCAACTGCGGAATGTTTAATCGCAAAAATACTGTTTTTTGGTTACGCCACGAAACTTTAAAGGGTGATTTGTTATGTCATTTTATGAAGAAAAGTTACTATAAACATATGTCCAGAGTTGCTTCGTTTCTGAGATACAGGGTTTAAGTCTGATTTTTTTAATATCTTTAATTCGAAGCCAGATACAAAAAAATGTACTTTACTAAAAAGTTGTATTTTTAATTGCTTTATAGAAAAAATTAATAAATAAAAACTGCATAAAAAGCTAGTGGCGTACATTTTTCTCTCAATAATATTGGCTATTGTGCCCACTGTAGGCCACTGGATTTTTAAGTAGTTTTTATATTTTTTTCCTATAAAGCAACTAAAAATATAACTTTTTAGTGTAGTACATTATTTTGTATCTGGCTTCGTATTAAAGATATTAAACAAAATGATTTTTAAAAAAATCATTACCTAAAGCTATAATAAATACCAGCCCAATGTATTCTGAATACGATCCAGAATACTGAGTATTTAAATACTACCCAACTCTGCTACCCTTGATATACAGATTACTTACCTTATGTTTTAGTATAGCATAACCAAATTTTCTCATATCAAACGTTTTCAACGCTTCCAAAGGCTGAATGAACTCCAGCACATCGTCCCATTGGCCGTCCAGAATCAGTTGTCGCAGAAACAGTACGTCGTCGCTGTAGTTACCGTTGATAACGCCCGTTTCACGTTCAAGGCTGAGTTGTGAAATGTGCAGATCTCTGTTGTGCAGAAATTCTAGCGCGAGGCGAACGACGTCCTCCTCGCGCAGGATCAGCCGCGCCGACGGCATGACGTAGCGGATTTTAAGTCTGAAAAAAGTACAGTGATATTATTATAACAATTTAACTGATTCGATTTAGTGCTTGGGCACGATAACCAGCGTCAGCGTTGAGCGGCTGATTTAAAAAAACAAGTTCCTTTATTCCCGCATAAAGGTCAAAGACAGCGCTCTCACATTACATTTCCCGCTCAACGCTTGCCGATGACGCTGACGCTTAGTATCTTGTCAGAGGCCTTAGAGTAAATGCTCAGGCACGATAAGGAACGTCAGGGTTGAGCGGCTGATTTAAAAAAACAAGTTCTTTTATTCTCGCATAAAGATCAAAGACAGCGCTCTCACATTTCCCGCTCAACCCTGGCCGCTGACGCTTAGTGTCGTATCAGAGGCCTAAGAGCCCGTGAGCGACAGAAATTCGTCATTTTGTAAAAGCAGCAAGTTTGTCAGCGCAGGTTCCCAACATAGGTAGAAGCGATGGGAGACTATGAAGTTTGACTCATAGTCGCTTTGGCCGGTACCAGGTGCCAAAGATTATTTATAAATAATTGAAACTTAACTTTCGTCATTGTGTAAAAGCTGAATTTCTATATACATATGTTACTTGGGTACCTATTAAAAGATATTTCCCCAGTCGGCAGACTGTTTTGACAGTTCCAACCTCTTGGTAGACAAACATTTTGGTGTTGCCCCGATTGTCCGAGGAAGTCCGATATTTCTGTTATTTTACAAGATATAATAAAAAGTCTTACATAAGATTTGTAAGGTTTCCAAATAGACATGTCCTAAAACTATTTTGATGTACTAAGAATTTTTCAAAAACCAATTATTTAAAAAACCAACATCACAGAAATTCTTTCAGCTTTTACAAAATGAGGAAAGTCTGCCGCCCACGGGCTCTTGGACTAATTGTTAACGTTACAAGTACAATATTGTTGCTAACCGTAGAATTATTAACGCGGACTTAAAATACAGAAGTAGGGAAAGAAGAGGGTTTCACTGACCACCGTCCACCGGTGGAGCTTATTATGCTAATATTTCTGACGTCATTTAAAATTTAGGAATCTTGCGCAACGCGTTGTTTAGGGCGTGGTCCCTACTATCTATCAAACCATAAATGTCATCTGTCAAATGTCAAATGTCACCTGTCACCTGTCATATGTCAAAAATCACGTGACTAGGAAAATGACCGCCATACGTAGGATACTTGCGCTATGGTCATAAATTGATTTGCGCAAACGCGAAAACTCCAAGTCATACCGTTCGGGCGCTATCGACTAAAATCGCTATTTAACCTTGATGATGAGTCATCGGGGCATGGTTTAAATTTTTTAAATATAGTATTACATCATACCTATCGAATAGCGAAAACCGCATGACGCCAACTTTAGCTATAAAGGCGTTACAGCTGTTTAAAATATGACGAGAGACATCAATGAGCGATTAGGACGGTAACCCCATAGCAAAATCAATCAAAGCGGCCTTATTATTAAACTTAGAATAATGAAACTTAGCAAAAGGATAGTCGACGACGTTTCGCCAATGATTTCAAGGTTATCAATCCTAACATGTTAGGCACTGCGCCCTCCGCACCTAAACCTTGGGCTTAAGCGCGAGGCTTAAGCGCAGGTGCAAAATCTTAGCGCGTGCAATCTCGGCTAATTTAAACCATAATTTTTTTGAATAATAAGAAATAAAACACATTGTATATAATAAATTAAATTTATTTAAGCCACATTGTACATTGACTTTTAGCAATTTTATACACAAGTTTAGTTAGTAATACACTACAAGCTACGGCAATAAAAATAATTAAACTATAATAATTATCATCTGGGCGGATGTCAACTGCTGGAATCTCTGTAGTGGTTACGTTGGCACATGGTTCACTTATCAATGTTTTCCATTCCGTTTCACCAAAAGTTTGATCGTTATAATGGAATTTAACCTTGTATTGGAGATATTTTTGAGCTGATGCTGGCACAAGTGTCTTAAAAACACCTACATGATGTCTATCTATTGCTTCATATTGTAGTGTAAGCCAAGAATTATTTGAAGGAAAATCCTTGGTTTCTAACATTATCGAAGCGGCTGGAGCATTATAAGGCGCATAAATGTAAAAAACATTTTGCACTAAAGCTACTAGTACGACGTATGACGAACTTAACAGAGCCATGGCTGAAACTTGAATGAGCTAAAATGCTGTAGAAAGGTTATAATATCTTCATAGTGACTTATGATAAATAAACAAATCATACCAACTATGAAAAAATTAATTAACGTCTGTTTATAATTTGAATTATTAGGCTTAACTGCAACAACCTTTCGCTCCTGTTTAAAATTTCGGCAGGTCCATAAAATCCGAACTAGCTTACAGGATGAATTTTCTCTATAGTGGTCTGCAAGCGGATCATCACCTTCTTTCCAATTATATAATTCTACGTGGCAAATTGAACACTTTACTACATCAGCTCGCCCTGTATAATAAAAACCAGCCAGTGCTAAATCTTTCGGACTAACTATCATAGGCCAATGTTCAAAGGATAGTAATCTTTGTTCGTAGTCAAAATAGCTTTTGTTTTTTAATGGATAACAACCATCATCGAGACACATGTTTCTAGCTTGAAGGTTTTAACTAAACTAATAAATAAAACAATAAAATCTTTATTTATACATTTATTAAAGAAGCAATTTTTTGAAAGTCTTCAAAGACTTTTTTAGGATACAAACATATAAATTCAATTAAATAATATTCACGTTCACCTAAATTTAACTTACAAACATTATAAATTTCATTCTGAACATTATCATTATAGTCAACATATGATGCAACATCTGATAAAACATCATCATAAAACGATCTAAAATCTAGGTTATTTAACAATAGCATTCTATAATCAATAAGATCTTTTACAGTCATAAATGCATTAATATCTAAAGTGCTAAAACACACAGCAACACCAGTTTCTTTGCTTTTAAGTCCAATGGTTCGTTCTTTCAACAAGGATGCCGTCCAAATGGTAAAGTTTTCGGATAAAAAATTTTCTACTACATCAGATTCATCACGATCAACCATTTTAGCAGCAGTAGTTAGGAATTCACACCAATCATCATAACTTAGGGAGATGGTAATCTGATCTTCTGGCAGGTTAAAGAGTGTATTAGTTAATTTCACACTCGGAATCAGGCCTCTGGAAACACTGAGTCCGGTTGTAATGTTAAAATGGCGAACTTTTATACACGATTCACCCAAAAACTTTGCTTCAGACTTAATTTCTTGCCTGTTTCTTACAACCAATTCGTCCACATATTTCCAGTACGTAGATTCGGTAGACATGTTTGACGAACAATCACTAGCCATTGCTGTAGTTCAACTAAAGTCAGAGAGAGCGAGTTTCTGACTATTAAACTAAATTTCCCCCACTCCTCAAGGCGTTAATGTTTGAAGTTCTAAAGGCTGTGCAAGAAATTAAGTCTGAAGCAAAGTTTTTGGGGTAGATCGTGTATAAAGAGTTTCTCCCATTTTAACGTATAGCCGGATCAGTGTTTCAGAAGGTATTCAGTGTGAAATGTATCTTTTAACCTGCCGAAAGATCGGGTACCATCTCCCAGGTGGTGTGGTATTCGGCTACTGCTTGCTTCATGGTGAATGATAAATCAGTCTATGTGAAAAATTACATCATTTACCGGACGACGTAATCACTTTGTTGGAAGAAAAGAACGAACCATTGGACTTAAAAGCAAAGAAACTGGTGTTGCTGTGTGTTTTAGCACTTTAGATATTAATGCATTTATGACTGTAAAAGATCTTATTGATTATAGAATGCTATTGTTAAATAACCTAGATTTTAGATCGTTTTATGATGATGTTTTATCAGATGTTGCATCATATGTTGACTATAATGATAATGTTCATAATGAAATTTATAATGTTTGTAAGTTAAATTTAGGTGAACGTGAATATTATTTAATTGAATTTATATGTTTGTATCCTAAAAAAGTCTTTGAAGACTTTCAAAAAATTGCTTCTTTAATAAATGTATAAATAAAGATTTTATTGTTTTATTTATTAGTTTAGTTAAAACCTTCAAGCTAGAAACATGTGTCTCGATGATGGTTGTTATCCATTAAAAAACAAAAGCTATTTTGACTACGAACAAAGATTACTATCCTTTGAACATTGGCCTATGATAGTTAGTCCGAAAGATTTAGCACTGGCTGGTTTTTATTATACAGGGCGAGCTGATGTAGTAAAGTGTTCAATTTGCCACGTAGAATTATATAATTGGAAAGAAGGTGATGATCCGCTTGCAGACCACTATAGAGAAAATTCATCCTGTAAGCTAGCTCGGATTTTATGGACCTGCCGAAATTTTAAACAGGAGCGAAAGGTTGTTGCAGTTAAGCCTAATAATTCAAATTATAAACAGACGTTAATTAATTTTTTCATAGTTGGTATGATTTGTTTATTTATCATAAGTCACTATGAAGATATTATAACCTTTCTACAGCATTTTAGCTCATTCAAGTTTCAGCCATGGCTCTGTTAAGTTCGTCATACGTCGTACTAGTAGCTTTAGTGCAAAATGTTTTTTACATTTATGCGCCTTATAATGCTCCAGCCGCTTCGATAATGTTAGAAACCAAGGATTTTCCTTCAAATAATTCTTGGCTTACACTACAATATGAAGCAATAGATAGACATCATGTAGGTGTTTTTAAGACACTTGTGCCAGCATCAGCTCAAAAATATCTCCAATACAAGGTTAAATTCCATTATAACGATCAAACTTTTGGTGAAACGGAATGGAAAACATTGATAAGTGAACCATGTGCCAACGTAACCACTACAGAGATTCCAGCAGTTGACATCCGCCCAGATGATAATTATTATAGTTTAATTATTTTTATTGCCGTAGCTTGTAGTGTATTACTAACTAAACTTGTGTATAAAATTGCTAAAAGTCAATGTACAATGTGGCTTAAATAAATTTAATTTATTATATACAATGTGTTTTATTATTTATTATTCAAAAAAATTATGGTTTAAATGAGCTGAGATTGCACCCGCTAAGATTTTTGCACCTGCGCTTAGGCCCCCGCTTAAGCCCAAGGTTTAGGTGCGGAGGGCGCAGTGCCTAACATGTTAGGATTGATAACCTTGAAATCATTGGCGAAACGTCGTCGACTATCCTTTTGCCAAGTTTCATTATTCTAAGTTTAATAATAAGGCTACAATGACCGATTTACCATAGGGTTACCGTTCTAATCGCTGGTTGGTGTCTCTCGCCATATTTTAAACAGCTGTAGCGCCCTTATGGTTAAAGATGGCGTCATGCGGTTTTCGCTATTCGATAGGTATGACGTTACACTATATTTAAAAAATTTAAACCGCGCGCTGATGACTCATCATCAAGGTTATATAACGATTTTTGTTGATAACGCCCGAACGGCATGACTTGGAATTTTCGCGTTTGCGCAAATCAATTTATGACCATAGCGCAAGTATCCTACGCATGGCGGCCATTTTCCTAGTCACGTGATTTTTGACATATGACAGGTGACAGATGACATTTGACAGGTGACAGATGACATTTATGGTTTGACAGATAGTAGGGACCACGCCCTAAACAACGCGTTGCGCAAGATTCCTAAATTTTAAATGACGTCAGAGATTTTAAGATAATAAGCTCCACCGGTGGACGGTGGGCGTTGAATCTCTATCTTTCCCTACTTGGCTGTAAAAGATCTTATTGATTATAGAATAACATTGTTACATAACCTAGATTTTAGATCGTTTTATGATGATGTTTTATCAGATGTTGCATCATATGTTGACTATAATGATATGAATATTCTTAATGAAATTTATACTCTTTGTAAGCTAAATTTAGATGAACGTGAATATTATTTAATTGAATTTATATACTTGTATCCTAATAAAGTCTGCGAAGACTTTCAAAAAATTGCTTCCTTAATAAATGAATAAATAAAGATTTTTCTTGTTTTATTTCTCACTTTAGTTAGAACCCTCAAGCTAGAAACATGTGTCTCGACGATGGCTGTTATCCGCTACAAAACATGTATTCTAAAAATACTCGTTTCGATTACGAGCATCGATTACTATCCTTTGAAAATTGGTCTACATCAGTTAATCCAAAAGATTTGGCTTCCGCTGGGTTTTATTATACAGGGCAGTCTGACGTAGTAAAATGTGTAATTTGTCACGTAGAATTATATAATTGGAAAGAAGGTGATGATCCGCTTGCAGACCACTATAGAGAAAATTCATCCTGTAAGCTAGCTCGGATTTTATGGATTTGTCGAAATTTTGAGCAGGAGCGAAAGGTTGTTGTAGTTAAGTCTAATAATTCAAATTATAAACAGACCTTATTTAATTTTTTCATAGTTGGCATGATTTGTTTATATCTCATGAGTCACTATGAAGATATTATAACCTTCCTGCAACAGCAGTTTAGCTCATTCAAGTTTCAGTCATGGCTCTGTTAAGTTCGTCATACGTCGTATTAGTAGCTTTAGTGCAAAATGTTTTTTACATTTATGCGCCTTATAATGCACCAGCTGCTTCGATAATGTTAGAAACCAAGGATTTTCCTTCAAATAATTCATGGCTTTCACTACAATATGAGATAATAGACAGGAACCACGTAGGCGTTTTCAAGACACTTGTACCAGCATCAGCCCAAAAATATCTCCGATACAAGGTTAAATTCCATTATAGAGATCATACTTTTGGTGAAACGGAATGGAAAACATTGATAAGTGAACCATGTGACAACGTAACCACTACAGAGGATTCCAGCAGTTGCCAAGCACCCAAATGAAAATTATTATAACAGTTTAATTATTTTTATTGCTGTAGCTTGTAGTGTATTATTAGCTAAACTTGTGTATAAAATTGCTAAAAGTCAATGTACAGGGTGTCCAGTTTTCGTGTGTTTTCATATACCAGCTCCCTTACTATAAAAGATAGAAAGATGGGGTTTGCGGCTTACTGTCCTATTTTTTTATGAAACTTTCATTGCCGCAAACGAAATTTTCATAGCCCCCTTTGTTTCTGACATACAGGGCGATTTTGAAAATTTGTCATTTTTGACGGTCCCCTGTATCTCGATTATTTGGTAACTTTTCAATAAAGTGAAAATGGATTGTTATAGAGTTTTTTACGTAGAATTCAGTGGCGTAGGTAGTTTTTTCTAAAAAGTTTTGTTTTTGAGTTACGGCCCAAACTTATGTTTTTTTAAATGGGACACCCTATATATTATTTTTTTATCTTATTCCCCCTTTTACAGGCTTTTCAAAAATATATAATAGTCCATATTTATTTTTTTTTAATGGAAAATTTTAACATTTTTGTAAAATTTATCATTTTCCGATGGTCAATCACGGATAGCCATGACAAAAACAAAATTCTGTAAATGCGCCATTATGGATTGTTATTGTTGTCAAATAGTACTGTTATTTGTTTGATTTGGATTTTTGTTATGTGGAAGTTTACTTTATTATTTTTGTGAAAAATTGTTTAACATGGCAGAAAATAATAGATATGAGAATTATGAAAAACACGATATGTATGTTTGTTTTATCCAAGCTAATGAAGACGCCAACGCAGCCTCGGAGCTTTATTTTAATCGGTAAGGTCTAACAGTATATTATATGCCTATAGGTTAAGAAGTAGCCTTCTCAACAATGATATATTATAGGATGTTTTTTATTATAATGTGAGCATATCGGATGATTTGAATAGATTTTGACATTGGTAATATTCAGCATTAACAAAAAAATTGATATGTAACATTAATATTCATAACAAATATAAAAATCTTAATCATTATCTATCTATCTAGCTTGTTGTTACATATCTAATTATTTCGTAGGTATCTAGAAAGACATCAACCCGATAAAAGAATATTTCATAATATCAAAGCCAATCTCATTGAACACGGATCTTTTAAAAAACCCAGGCCTAATTTTTACAACAAGGAAAACAGGGAAGAAAATGAAATAAATGTTTTGGCTTCTGTCGCGGTACAACCATCCATATCATGCAGAAAAATATATGACGAAGTTGGGGTTAAAAAATCAAAAACTCAGTTAGTACTAAAGAAACATAAGTTTAGACCATACAAATACCATCTTGTCCAGCATTTGCATCCCGGTGATGCAGAACGTAGGGTAGTTTTTTGCAATTGGTACCTACAAATGTTGCAGGAAAATGCAAATTTTGAAAGAAAGGTGGTGTGGTCAGACGAGGCTTATTTTACTAGTTCTGGTATTCTAAACCGAAACAATTCAAGGTACTGGTCCCAAACGAACCAATATGTAACATTTCCTCGAGAACGTCAAGGTCGGTTTGGATTTAGCGTGTCATGCTTTATTTTTGGTCCTAAAATTAAGTATTTTATCTATGAAGGAACGCTAACCGGAAATAGACATCTAGAAATAATGCAAGATACACTAATGGAAATATTAGAGGATGTTCCTTTGGCCGATCTAAATAATATTTATTACCAGCAAGATGGCGCTCCAAGTCACAATGCTCAAATAGTGAGAGAATATTTAGACACAACATTTCCAGATAAATGGATTGGTACGAATGGACCAGTCAGGTGGCCCCCAAGATCCCCAGATCTTTCTGTTTTGGATTTTTTTTTATGGGGATATATGAAAAATCAAATATATATGAGGCAATACCACAATATTGATCAACTTCGAGAAGCTACACATCAAGCGTTTAGGCTTTTGCAGGGTAGGCCTATTACTTTATTAAATGGATTGCGAAAAATTGAAAAAGTATGTCAAAAATGTTTGGAACACAACGGAGTCCAATTCGAGCAATTTTGTAATTAAACTAAATAAAAATAAATTAATATGTTATTTTCTTTTAATGTTGCTTAGTTATTATGTATTAATATAGAGTTGTTATAATAAAAATGATGTTGTTAATTTTGTTTTGATTTGCGGGCATAGCCTTCTATACGAAAAATGATAAATTTTACAAAAATGTAAAAATTTTCCTTTTTTTAAAAAAATAAATATGGACTATTATATATTTTTGAAAAGCGTGTAAAAGAGCGAAAAAGATAAAAAAATAATATATAGGGTGTCCCATTTAAAAAAACATAAGTTTGGGTCGTAACTCAAAAACAAAACTTTTAGAAAAAACTACCTACGCCAATGAATTCTACGTAAAAACTCTATAACAATCCATTTTCACTTTATTGAAAAGTTACCAAATAATCAAGATACAGGGGACCGTCAAAAATGACAAATTTTCAAAATCGCCCTGTATGTCAGAAACAAAGGGGGCTATGAAAATTTCGTTTGCGGCAATGTAAGTTTCATAAAAAAATAGGACAGTAAGCCGCAAACCCCATCTTTCTATCTTTTATAGTAAGGGAGCTGGTATATGAAAACACACGAAAACTGGACACCCTGTACAATGTGGCTTAAATAAATTTAATTTATTATATACAATGTGTTTTATTATTTAATATTATATAAATTATATGAGAATATGCGTCTGCGCTTAAGCCTGCCGCTTAAGCCCCAGGCCACCCGTTCGGCGAACCGCCCCGAGAGCCGTTCGGTGAACCGCCACCCGTTTGGCGAACCGCCCCGAGAGCCGTTCGGTGAACCGCCACCCGTTCGACGAACCGCCTTGAGAGCCGTTCGGCGAACCGCCACCCGTTCAGCGAACCGCCCCAAGAGCTGTTCGGCGAACCGCCACCCGTTCGACGAACCGCCCTCGAGAGCCGTTCGGCGAACCGCCCCGGAAGCCGTTCGGTGAACCGCCACCAGTTCGGCGATCCGCCCCGAGAGCCGTTCGGCGAACCGCCACCCGTTCGGCGAAACGCCCCGAGAGCCGTTCGGTGAACCACCACCCGTTCGGCGAACCGCCCCGAGAGCCGTTTGGCGAACCGCCACCCGTTCGGCGAACCGCCTTGAGAGCCGTTCGGCGAACCGCCATCAGTTCAGCGAACCGCCCCGAGAGCCGTTCGGCGAACCGCCCCCGAGAGCCGTTCGGCGAACCGCCCCGGAAGCCGTTCGGTGAACCGCCACCCGTTCGGCGAACCGCCCCGAGAGCCGTTCGGTGAACCGCCACCCGTTCGGCGAAACGCCCCGAGAGCCGTTCGGCGAACCGCCACCCGTTCGGCGAACCGAGTCATTTTTCACCGCATGCGTTTGGTTACGCCCTCCGCTTAAACCATCGGCTTAAGCGGAGGGGCGCGCGAGTGCCGAGGGTCGTAGAATTTTAGGATTATCATGCGACAAGTTTGACCTTGAAATTATTTGCCGTTAGCAACTATTCTTTGTTCAGGTTTCATTATTCTAAGTTTAATAATAAGGCCGCTATGGTTAATTTTGCTATGGGGTTACCGTCCTAATCGCTGGTTGGTGTCTCTCGCCATATTTTAATCAGCTGTAGCGCCCTTATGGCTAACGATGGCGTCATGCTGTTTTCGCTATTCGATAGGTATGACGTTACACTATATTTAAAAAATTTAAGTTGCGCGCTGATGACTCATCATCAAGGTTAAATAACGATTTTAGTCGATAGCGCCCGAACGGTATGACTTGGAATTTTCGCGTTTGCGCAAATCAATTTATGACCATAGCGCAAGTATCCTACACATGGCGACCATTTTCCTAGCCACGTGATTTTTGACATATGACAGGAGACAGGTGACATTTGACATTTGACAGATGACATTTATGGTTTGACAGATAGTAGGGACCACGCCCTAAATAACGCGTTGCGCAAGATTCCTAAATTTCGAATGACGTCAGAGATCTTGAGATAATAAGCTCCCCGGGGGACGGAGGTCAGTAAATCGGCTATCTCTCCCTACTGCCAGATACTTTTTTCGAATTCTATTGGAAGCTTCAATTATTTTACGCTTCACATCCTTGTCTAACTTGTTGAGATCCATGGTTGAAAACTGCTAACAGAACGGTTTGCCAAACGGGTCGGATAGGAACGAACCGGTTAGAAACGAACCGGTTAGAAACGGATCGGTTGGGAACGGATCGGTTGGAAACAGATCGGTTGGGAACGGATCGGTTAGAAACGGACCGGTTGGAAACGGACCGGTTGGAAACGGATCGGTTGGGAACGGATCGGTTAGGAACGGACCGGTTGGAAGCGGATTGGTTTTAAAACGGGTCGTCTAAACAGACAGGTGATTCGTTTAAACCTGTGGTGATTTACTTAATCTTATGGCGATAAGCAGAGGGTTTAACAGCAAAACTATTTTGATTTACAAGACGACTCTCGCGCGGATACAGATACGACTGTATCCTATGACGTCACCAGTTATACTAACTACAAAGTCACATGTTAGGGTATTATAAAGGTGTCGAATTTATTGCGATATCTTCCTTTAACTAAATCACAATCTTTAACAATGACTAAGAACCCATAATTTTCTCGCCAACACTCACTGCAAACCTGTTTAAACTTGTCAAACGGCATATCTGTTGTAACATGATCATCATAAATGTGCTTCAAGTTGGTATCATCTTGTTTGAATAACACAAGCATATTGGCATTATCACGCACTAGTTGTTTAGGTATTTTCGAATAAGTCTGACACAAATAAAAAGAATCAACTTCACTATGTCGACCCATACAAAAATAATTTCTTATTTTATCCTGCTTTTCACACGCAACATCATCGAAAATGAATATAGAGTGGGGTTTAGCAAGCGCCGGATCGATGACGTCATTGTTCTCGCTGTATCCGAAAAATTTTACACCAACAATCGGTTTTAGAGCCGTTTGTAAAAACAGATATTTTTCCTGCAGTAATGATTTCGAATAAACATACACGTGTTAAAATTTTAACCCGTTTGGATCTATCAAGAGACTTAGCAAGACATTGGTTTTTCCACAATTACTAGGACCGCATATCAAAGCTCTTATCGTATTGGGAAAAAGACAACCATGACGAGTGTTGGGTTTTTTTAAACGTAAATCAAAATTACCGATAATTATACCAATCTTTTGTTTCTCTTTACGCATGTCTATAAAGTAGACCTCACCCTTGAACGACTTTAGTTGTAATGAGAACGTTGAAGGGTGCAGGTGTCTTAAATACAGTTATTAACAAGCTGCCAGTCGAACTTCATTTACCAGGTTATTCATATTGTGGTCCAGTTACAAGACTTACAGAAAGATTAGCTTGAGGCGATCCGCCAATAAATAAGCTTGATAGTCATTGTCGCGATCACGATATTTCCTACGCGCAAAGCAAAGATTTAGCTCAAAGACATTTAGCCGATAGGAAATTAGAGTATAGAGCTTGGGATCGAGTAAAGGCTAAAGATTCTAGTTTAGGTGAAAAGAGTGCAGCCTGGTTCGTAACTAACACCATGAAGGTGAAACGTAAGATTGGTACAGGTTGTTGCAAAAACCGTTTTCCTCGTGCGTTAGAAAGATCAAAAAACAATTTAAACATATTGGTGAAGGTGTCAAAATTTATAGCAAAGTGTTGAAAGCTGCACGATTATCGGTAAAAGTCTTGGAGGCCGTGGAAAAATCCGTATACCGAGAGTAATACCTGTGCCTAAAATTGGCGGTATTCTTCCTTTAATCCCGATATTCGCAGGACTTAGCGCTCTTGGAGCACTTAGCGGTGGAGCTGCAGGTGTAATGAATGCCGTAAACAACGCCAAAAATGCTACGGCTAAATTAAAGGAGTCGCAGCGACATAACGAAACAATGGAGGCGATAGCACTGGGCAAAAAAGGCAGTGGTCTCTATTTGAAATAATTAATAGTTTAAAAAACTAAAAAAACACGCTTTTATATGCAACCGAACTAAAAATTAAAAAATAATTTTTCATTAAAAAAATATTTTCACTTCATAGTAAAAAGCGTGGGGTGCTTAATATATTAAATGTTATAATTATTATATTTGCCAATATCTATGATGGAAAAGTTATGAAAAAATAGTAAAATGCACCCCACGCTTTTTACTATGAAGTGAAAATATTTTTTTAATGAAAAATTATTTTTTAATTTTTAGTTCGGTTGCATATAAAAGCGTGTTTTTTAGTTTTTTAAACTATTAATTATTTTTCATTTTTTAGTTCGTTATATTGCACAAAATTCTTAATATAACAGTAAATTAGAACATACTATTTAATTAAGCAGCAAAAAGAAAATAACCAGCCCCTATGAAATGACAATGGTAGCAAATTTTAAAATTTGCAAAAGATTGCAACTCACTAAAAAATTTCTTCTTCATTAAGTAGCAAAGTTTCAAATTTTGCCAACAGATGGCAATCCAGGCAATGTTTGGACCGTTGCCAACATTTTGCAATCCACTAAAAAATTTCTTCTTCATTTAATAGCAAAGTTTGAAATTTTTCCAACAGATGGCATCCTAGGTGTTGTTTTTATAATATAATGGATTTTTTTTCCTGGCGATTAAAAAAAAGATAAAGGGATACTGTTTGCAGATTATTGCATTGTCATGGGTCCTTAATACGTGTGCAAAGTTTCAAAGAAATCGAATAGCTGGAAGTTGGTTAAAATTAGGCTCAAAGATTCCGTTACATAGGCAGCCAGATAGATAGTTACAACCCAAGTTAATAAAAGTAAAGATTAAAATAATTTTTCATTAAAAAAATATTTTCTTCATAGTAAAAAGCGTGGGGTGCTTAATATATTAAATGTTATAATTATTATATTTTGCCAATATCTATGATGGAAAAGTTATGAAAAAATAGTAAAATGCCCACGCTTTTTTACTATAACGAAGTGAAAATATTTTTTTAATGAAAATTTATTTTTAATTTTTAGTTCGGTTGCATATAAAAGCGTGTTTTTTAGTTTTTTAAACTATTAATTATTTTTCATTTTTTTAGTTCGTTATATTGCACAAAATTCTTAATATAACAGGAAGAAGTTCCGTTTGCATACGATTTAATTAAGCAGCAAAAGAAAATAACCAACCTGAGTAGCAATGCAGTACAAGAATTTTAAAATTTGCAAAAGATTTTGCAACTCACTAAAAAATTTCTTCTTCATTAAGTAGCAAAGTTTCAAATTTTGCCAACAGATGGCAATCAGGCAATATTTGGACCATTTGCCAACATTTGCAATCCACTAAAATTTCTTCTTCTAGGTGTTCTTTTAGCC
Organism: Listronotus bonariensis; assembly: GCA_014170235.1. Lineage (NCBI taxonomy): Eukaryota > Metazoa > Arthropoda > Insecta > Coleoptera > Curculionidae > Listronotus > Listronotus bonariensis. Next base: position 44,809 of record JACEGR010007754.1, read on the forward strand.
ATATAATGGATTTTTTTTCCTGGCGATTAAAAAAGATAAAGGGATACTGTTTGCAGATTATTGCTGTCATAGCAGGTCCTTAATACGTATTGCAAAGTTTCAAAGAAATCGAATAGCTGGAAGTTGGTTAAATTAGGCTCAAAGATTCCGTTACATAGGCAGCCAGATAGATAGTTACAACCCAAGTTAATGACAAAAGCGTGTTAAAAATA
>JACEGR010007755.1:0-45007 GCA_014170235.1 Listronotus bonariensis
ATCTTTAACATCTTTTCTTTATAAACATTTTTGATATTATGAAAAATAAGGGTATTATTCTCTTGCGCAAAATTTATATTTTTGACATACCTCATAGACCACTTTAAAACATTGATATCTGATGATTACATTCAGGGACACAATTAGGGAGGCTAAAGGGGACTTAGCCCCTCCAAGACAGTAATTAGCTCTCCAAAAATTATTGGGCAGTTAACCTGCATTAATGTTTTTGGCAAATATAGTCTATAAACTGGAGCTTAAGCCCCTCCAAAAATTAATGGCTAGTTGCGCCACTGATTACATTAAGGGGTTTAGGACCATGCAGAACTTTTTTAAAGAATAACTTTTTTTTAAATAATAATAAAACAGTTTCTTATATGGTGCAAACTGAAGTAGACACGCTGTATATAAAAAGATATGTTTAAGGGATTTATTAAAATAGAAATATGAAAGGTTATCTACTTAAAACTAGAAATAAATACGGTAAGTCCTATCTACCAGATCGCACCAATCTGAGGTATTGATCAGACAAATAATAAAATCGCAGGGCACGTGAAATTACTATTATAATATTTACTCTGGATACGCTACGCCAACAATTGTATATTTGGCGGATCAATATCCCAGATTAATAAGAAGATTAGTGCGATCTAGTAGCTGGGACTTGCCGAATTATTTTTGGCTTGAAGTATATAACTTACGTAATTTTTATTTTATTAAAATTGTTAAATATATTTTTATATATATAATTTACTTTTAGGATTTTAGTATTGTTGTTAGATGATAGTCTTATTCTATTAAGTTTATTTAATGCCTCACCATTACATGGTTTATTTCCCAACGGTTTTTGCAATCTAAATCTTCTATAATCCTTTCAAAGACTTTTCTTGATTCAGAGCTACGTAAGCTTGTCCTTCCTCAAACAATTTTAACAAGCCATTTCATTTAATACCCATAATAAAGTTTTTGTGAAGTAATTATGTAATTCGCCATTTTGTATGGGCGGCCACATTGTTTTGTCATTAAGATTAGGAGTGTGTACCAAAATATCAGATGATCTGTCGTCTGCAAGGAGGTAAAATTTCATTTTCCTAATTTGACCCAAACAAATTATGTGGACAACTAAATAAAACCGTTTAAAAATGGCGGTACCTTATTAACTACCTATTTCCGAAACTTATTAAAAAAATAATTATTAAAATACCGCCATTTTGTAGGGGGTCAAGATATTCAATTTATAATATCATTTCATTAAGTACATGTTAGGAGGTTATAAATGATGTGCCATAAGACCGCGAAGTATGCGACACAAAATGTAAAATTTAATTAACATACAAAATATACGTAAATTCAATAATAATACTGCGACGAAAAGTTTATTTGGGACATTTTACGTCATGTTACCTTATGGGCATTACCTTCAAGGACATGGGACTGGTAACATACAGAAACTGTATTTTGTATTTATATTAAACATAACTTTTAGTGCGACTAAACCTCGTACTGTTCTGACGAAAACTTCGAAATCACGTCACCCTCATACTTACCTTTAAATATTTTTGACTTAATCTTATAATAAACTAATAATTCCATTTTGCTGTGTCAAGTTATTTCAATTCAATTTCATTTAAAACTTGTTTATTTGGTACTAATGACCTTTTTGTAGAAATTTTTGTTTGCTATAAAAATATTTTACATTTGTTTTGTTATTCTTGTAGTTTACAAGACAAATAAGAAAAAAGGCGAATTTTACGAAAAACTAAGGTTTAGTGGCCCGTACCACCTCATCGATATGAGTTACGATTTCGCCGCAATTGACAGTTTTTAGGGTATGCATTCAGTTCTAAAAAATCCCGACTTTGTACAGGATAATACCATAAAATGCCGCTAAGCTAAAGAAATTTAAAAAATAAACAAAATTTCCGTTTATTTTGAATGGAAAATCTTTACACGCCCCGGTCGAGTAGTTAATACTAATATTAGGGGCTTAAACTTTTAGGGATTTTTTGAAAGGTATTTCCAACAAAATATTATTATGAGAGTAAACAAAAAATAGTAGCAAAAAGCACCCTAAATTATCCTCGTATTGAAAAAGAAACGTCGTTTTTCTACAAAAAATTATTAGTTTTTATTACTTTGAATATTTATTTAATTCAGCTACAAACATTAAACAGCATGTCTGCAGTAATAATAGTAGTTATCATAATATTGATATGTAACAAAATCTAATGTAAAATGGTTGTTTGGATTAAAGCTTAATTTAACTTTAAGTTTTAATGAAGTTAATCCTGATAATCAGTTTTATTGAAAGCAAAACTTAGCCATTAGAACTATAAAGCTTTATTAAAGAAAATGTAATAATATAGGTTGGTGACAAAATTTTGTATTTTTGTTTTAAAGTGGTTATGTAATTATTATTAGGATTTTTATTTTGGTGGTTTAGGACAGGCACATAATCAATAGGGTATAGGTTCCGTCATAGATAAATTCATCTGTCAGCAAATCTACCAAAGTCGGCAAAAAACAAGACTTATTATTCCAGTCAAATATGGGTAAAATGAAATATAGGCTTATATTTATTTTTACCCAATAATACGTTTTGTGATTGTTTTAGAAAACGAGGCAGTTTTCACGAAAAAATTATTAATTAAATAAATTTCCATTTATTTCTTAACATTTAATGTTAAAACAGTTATTAATTATTTGTATGACAAAACCTAATATATTCAGACTAAATCTGCGGCGCTTTTTAAAAAGGCCAACAAATAAAATGTCAATTGATTTACCAATCATTTTATTGTGTTTTATAAATGTTAATGTAAATGCTCTGTCGTAAATAAAAAAATAAAATAAAATAACAACACTAAAATCTCATACTTTAGGTTGAACATACTTCATTACACTAATATTAGTCAAACCTAAATAATTCTCCTTATGATTTAAACTGTTAAACCTACAAATAAAATTTTAAATAATTAAAATAAAGATAGTATTACTTTTAAATATGTACTACAAATAGGGGCGTGGGGTAAAATTTTCTGTAAAGGAAGCAATTTTTAAAAAATTACCAATTTGTTATATAATACGATTTTTCATTCACTTTCCGCTTATTCGTCAATGGCGTCATCATAAAAACGTGGATGCTGGAAGATTTTAAAGAAGTTTATTATGAATAAACAACAGCGATATTTATAAAAGTATTTTCTGTACTGGTAATTTTTTAAGAAATTTAGGTAACAAAATAATAAATTCACATTCTTACCCTCCAGTAACCTTTTTAATTGTTTGGAATTGTTTTTAGAATAAAATGCTTTATGTGATTTTTACTTTGGTGTAAAAATTTTTTATAGTCGGGATTTCTCTTTTAGTAATTAATTAAATCCTGTTTAGTTTAATGATAAAATATTTTTATTATCAAGACACTCACCACACAAAACAGGTTGACTGCCATGGCGGTCAAATACGCTCGCCAAGTAGATATGCCAATATGCCACTAAGGTCGTATATAACGTAACGTAATAACATTTTTAATCTATATTTGCCAGCGGTAGAATGTTTTTAGATACAGTAAACAACCGCTGGGGCCTACAATGCTTGCATATATGTGCGAGTTTTAAGACTACCAGAAAAAATTTAATAGTTTTTTATAAGTATTTTGTACTTGGCGTCTGGGATATTTTTCTGGATTTTTATGGCAGTCAACCCTAATATTGTTTTTCATTTTATATGAGACACGATACGCACATAGCCGTTAAAAGTTAAAACAAAACTGCTCCGAAAACAGTGTTCGCGCCCGATTTAAGCACGCGATTGATCAGGCAGCAAGCTTCAGGTGAAACGGAGAGTTCAATAACCTTCAGCACCGCGATGAGCACGAAAAAACAAGTATAACTTAATTAAATGTTTTTTATTTTGAAAAATTACATTTAAGGGGATAATGTTTGGTATTTATTACTTTAGGGGACGCACTGCTTCCCTAGCTTCCGTGGACTGTACGCCACTAATGTAATAGAGGTAGTCACTTACCTTGGTTTGACTCCAATATTATTAAAAGTTTTTAAAAAGTAATCTAGCCTTACTGCAACTATTATTTAGTAAATAATGTATAGCTGTGTTGTCTTTTTTATAGCCTTGTCTAAGGTGATTTTTGATTGCCAAATAATACTCTTAATTGCCGTGCAGTACATTTTTTTTATTTTAAAAACAGGGTTGTGTCAAATATTAAAATTCTGTATTGGAATACAAATTTTGAATACCGTATTAAAAATATATTTGAATACTGAGGATTCGAATACCAAGGAAAAACATTACTTTTTGTTTTACCATTTCTGGATATGCATTTGAATACTGAAGATAAAAAAAGGGTCCTCACCCAACAAATATAACAAAGTACGTTACTGAACACTTCAAATCCCGATATTTAATTCCTGGTTTTTACATTTCTGTATTCGACTACTTAAAATCTTGGTATTCCAATATTTTAAATGCCAGTATTCGAATACTATCATTTAAAAACGGTATTTAGAATACAAAACCCTGAATACTGACCAAAAAACTATTTAGTCGACTACCAAATACCAAACACACAGATGTATTTAAATGCTATTCAACAAATTCACTAAATTGCGATATTGAGTTGTGGGTTATATTACCCTAGGGTTATTAAACCGTAACCGTGAGTTTACCAATCATAAAAACATTTACGAAAATAAGCAGTTTTGGGGTTATAAATCATAGGCAATTTTTTTACATATAAATTTATGTTTTTACACATTACCTTACATAAATATCGTGAAAACATCGGTTTACTGCCTTTTCTTTCCAAAAAAAACTTAAAATGTAAGAAATCTGTCAGAAATTAGCAAAAATAATTTTAAAGTCGTCTAGATATCTATGACATAACCTGCAAATTTGAAGACTTGAAATAAAAAACGGGCTAAGTGCCAAATATTTAGAAATAGGTTATATTTCTTAAAATTGGGCTATGTACCATTGCCTTTAATGGGTAGAACGAGCTATCCTAAAAATTCACTTGCAAATCCTTTTATTTTTTAACGCTATGTGGTGTATGTACTATGCTACGCAGTCTAATTGGTAAATAATGGGCTATGTACCAATTAAATCCTCGCTTGTCGTGACTTCTCAGTACGAGTTCACTTGTTTTAGCCCACTTTAAACAAACAGTATACTGGCCCTTACCCAATTTAAAATAAAATACAGTATGGTACTTAGCCCACTATAAGCTAATAATATATTGGCACTTAGCACCTTTTGGGAATTTTCAGGTTGTTTATTATTATACTGATAATTAAGAAAACGTACATAAAAAATTTATACAAAATATTGTTTATGCAGTTATTAGGTATATAAAAAAAAATGAAAATATTTTTTTACCAAATATTGTTGGGTATGGGGTTAGGTAAAATTGTTCAGTAAAATATAACAGGCAGATATAGAAATGCGGTTATATTGAACTGAAAAAAATTACCGAGCAGGTTATATCATGGATATCTAGACGACTTTAAAATGATTTTTTGGCCCATTTTTGACAGATTTTTCACCTTTCAAGTTTTTTTACAAAAAGAAAAGACAGTTAACGGATGTTTTCAAGATAATTACGTAAGATAATGTGTAAAAAATAAATTTATTAAGTAAAAAATATTTTGCTTATGATTTATAACCCCAACACTGCTTATTTTTGAAAATATATTTGTGATTAGCAAGCGCATTGTAACGGTTAAATAATCCTAGGATTATATAACCTACATGTTAGCATCATACCACCTATCAAATACTTCTAATCCCGATATTTAATTCCAGGTTTTCACATTCCCGAATTCGACTTCTTCAAGTCCCGGAATTCGAATCATTTAAATTCCGGTATTCGAATACTTCAAAACCCGGTATTCAATTACTATCATTTAAATTCGGTATTTAGAATAGAGAATCTTGAATACTGACCAAAAAGTATTTAATCGAGTGCCGAATACCAAACACACGGACGTATTAGAATACTATTCGAATTCCAGCCAAATGTATTCTAAATATGATTCCGAATACCGAGTATTCGAATGCTACCTAACTTTGTTAAAAATATAAAAATGTGAAGGGTGTTAATTTTAAAATAACAATGTTGTCCTATTTTAAAGATTTACGCAATGTGTTTTTATGCTAATAAAAGGTTACAACTAAAAAGCGATGATAAATAAAAACAAATCTAAGACTTTCTAAAAGAAACATCAAAAGAAACGGTCAAAACGAATTAAATATAAACGGCCACCCTGTATTAAACCTAAAAATCAAACACCAAAATTTGTCTTTCGCTATCAAAGCACTCACCCAAAGTGTCCTTTTCTTTTAGGTCATCTTATCAGGCCTGTATTGTTTGGAAACCGAATGGTGTTAATAAAGTCATTGTTCTGAAGTTTTAGTAAAGTAAGCCACGAATCGGATAATGGTCTAATCCTTCAGATTTTCGTAAAGAACGATTTATTTTTCGTATCAGAAGCTTTGATAATTATCCTTAGACCTTGGTACTTTAGGTTTTAATGTAATTAATAGTCGATATTTAATTCCTAATAAAGAAGTTTATACAATAATCTTTTATTTAAGGCTTTTTTCCAGCAGAATGTTGAAAACATGTTAGCGACAATCGTAAAAACGAAGGAATTGTTACAAACATTAGGCAGAAATGTTGGCAACAGTTTTCTGCTGAAACGAAAATTAAACAAGGCGTGCATACTGCTAATACGTCAATACAAAAAGGCTATGGATGGTTTTTATTTGCGTACACGTCAAAAATTAAATTAAAAGTACTAAAAACCAAAAATTAAAACAAGTCAAAAAATAATTAAAGATCGACATTTCGGTGGGTTTTCAAGTTAAATTGAATAAAAATAAAAATTAACTATTATTAAGGTTTTAAAATTTAAAATTTTTATCTTTTTTGGATATTCTGAAATCTTTGACATAAAATGCAGAATATGTTTGTTTGCTTATAATGTCATAGTGACATAGATCACTGGTTGCTGGTGTATTTATTGTTTATTTTATAAAAGGTGAATAGTTAGTTAATTTTTAGTCTTTCTGATGATACTTCAGTATTAAGCAAAGGCAACCAAGTGTTATTTAAATTAACTGAAATTGATGCAATAAAATATCACTTGGTTGCCTTTGCTTAATACTGAAGTATTTTCAGGAAGGAAAAATTAACTAACTATTCACCTTTTTGTAATATAAACAATAAATACACCAGCAACTGTCACTATGACACTATAGCCAAACAAACATATTATACATTTAATGTCAAAGATTTTAGAATATCCTAAAAAAGATAAAAATTTTAAATCTTAAAACCTTAATAATAGTAAATTTTTAATTTTTCTATTTTTGTTCAATTTATCTTGACAACGGTGACAGATTTGTCACCAAAACGTCGATTTTTAATTATTTTTTTACTTGTTTTAATTTTTTTGATTTTTTAGTACTTTTAATTTAATTTTTGGCTTGTACCCAAATAAATACCATCCATTAAATGAATCCGCCGAACTACAGAACATATCTTTAAAAAGGCTATGTTAAAATATTGTCAGTAATGTTTGAAGAAAGTTTGCCAACTTTTCAAACAATTTTCAACATGTTTCAAACATTTTAAAACTACTGCTGAAACAAAAACAATTGTATAATGTTACAAACATGGCACTGCTGGAACGACAAATTTGATGTGCGCATAATCTGAACGGTTGCAAACTTTTCTGACAGCCTGCTGGAACAAATCTATATAGTACCCGCCAAAGATAATTTATTTGTCGGCAAATCTGTTAAAGTCGGCAAAAAACACAAGGGGACTTTGTTTTTTCCTATAATTAAATAAATATATAAATCGTTAAAGTTGCTACACATTAAAATAAAAATATAAAATGGAAGTTACAAATACTTATTAAAATAAGCACAATTAATTAAAGAAGCAAGTAATCAAACATTTAAACACCGTACAAATAATCTAAATATCCCCGCAATCAGTATTATGCCTTGAAATCAGTTCACGTCTGACAGCCTCGTAAAGAACTTTTTATGATTAGATTAGTATAAAATAATTTACACCGGAAAACCCTTGAACCATTATGTTTGGGGCTTGCAACCTTTTTGAGTAAGTTTTACTAAATTTTAATTCTTTATATAACCAAATAAAAGTAATTATTTTATAACAAATTATTCAATATAAATTTATTTCTTTTAAAGTAATCTTAATATTTATTATATTATTGCAAAAGTAGAATAGCTGATAGCATGATATATAATATATAAAAAATTATGTTTCTTAAATTATTTATTAAATATTTTTATTTTGTTGAAAAGCCAAATAATATTTTGTTTAAATCTATAGACCCAACACGCAAATATTTTTGTGGAAATGTACTTCCTTATCAGACAGGACTTTTTAAAAAGGGCACAATTTTTCGTAAATACTTAAAAAGTTTTTAATTTAGTTGTATAAATAATAACCACAGTTTTAAAATATATGAGGGGCAATATTAACTTTGCTGGGGCCTTTACCTGTTAAAATTTGGTTATTTGCTAATAGAGGTAGAAAAAAGGTGTAAATGCAGAGTAATAATAGGCATTTTTATTTTAACTTGGGTTGTTAATAGATAGAAAAATGAAACAGCTGAGGCAAAATCGAAGTAGAAATGGTCATAATTTTTTTATACACATATAAACTAATGGTATACTTTAGTTAAGTGAATCATAACTATGTAAGAAAAACAATTCCGGACCAAAATAATCTATTAGAAGGTGAAAGGGGGATGGTTTGTAAGGGTAAAAATGTTTTTGGCAATTTCAACCTAAACAAAGCATTCTATCAAAAAAGTTTAATAAAAATATTGTTGATTTTAAAAGATCTACCACTTATATAATAACTATTTTTGCCCTAGCCTCAAAAATTTTTGAGAAAAGTTTATAAAAACCTTTTTTTTTTTTTTTTTTGTTTTTAATTTTTATGTCTTACAAAATTTGGTCGATTATGCTAAAATTTAAAGCAAATATACTTTATACCAGTTATGGCCAACGTTTTTGCATAAACGTGCCATTCTTGAGAAAAAAATGTAAAATGATGTAAATTTTAAGGGGCAAAAAAATCATATAAAAGAAAACAAAAAACTTTACAAGATGATCGCTTGCCAAAATTCTTTATTTCGCGTGCCAACTGGGCACGCGTGCCAATGGTTCGCCATAAATCAATAAATATTTAGCCGTTATTATGAAAACTTATTCCTAAATAAAAAATTGAGAAGTTTTAACCTCCATTTTGATTATTTCATCAACAATTTTTAGTCCCATTCGTCCTCTTGTAACACCTATTCTGGGACAAACTGTACACCTGTAGTCAAACTTTCACATTTAAAAATGCATTTTATAACTTTTTAAACATTTTAAAACAAATTTTAAAATACTATATATTATTAAATATTATAAATGTTTTAACGAAAGTATCATGTGTCGTTTTTTTTAATTTTTTAAGTAAGTATATATATTTATTTATTTATTAAAAGTTGACAGAACAATTTGCCAACATTTTTATAAAAAAGAATAATATGGGGTTAATATTAAAAAAATTTAAAAGTAAGCTTTCATAATAAAGTTGTATATTTATTAATAAAAACATAACGGTATATTAAGAAAAGTAAAAGTATATTTGCTTCTAATTTTAGCCTAATCGAACTATTTTTGTAAAAAATAAAAATACAAAACCGAAAAACAGTTTTTAAACTTTTTTTTCGGTTTGTATTATTTTTCTATTGAATTTATTGTTCCTAGCTTCTAATTGCAAAAAATATATTTTTACCTTAATAACCACCTTCCCCATAATGGATTATATTGGTCCGGAACTATTTTTTTACATCGTTATGATACATTTAAAAAAAGTATACCAATAGTTTGCTGACAGGCATTTTTTTTAGGTACGCCTGGACTAAAATAGCAAAAATTTAGCTAAATTAACTTTGCATTATTGTTTATCAAGAGCCAAAGTTCTTTATTATTAGAGTGTATTCTCGAATTTCATGTATTTAAACCAGATTGTCGACGGCAAATTAAAGCATATCTCGAAGGAGATGTCAAGTAGATGGTCGAGTAGTCCTGATTTCTGGAAAATCCCTCTGGAATTTACCGAAAACTCATTGTAAAAGATAAAGATATAACAAAAATAAAAGGAAAAATAAATTCCAGGCCACCTGAGATCGAGAAGGGGTAAAAAAAAAATAACTCATTAATTTTCGGCAAAACTACAGTCCACAACAAAGAAGTTAAATGGCAATATTGTATGTAATAAAGTCTTCAACTAGCAACACTCGCACCTCAAAGGATAAACTCTCTATTGGTTACGACAATGTCACTGCGCAAAGCAAAAAGACCCACAGCTTTTATATTTACACTTTTTTACATAACCCTAAAATTTATTAGAAAATTTTAAATTACCAATATTTTTATTTAAAAAAAAAAAAAAAATACAAAATTTGGTTAGTACTTATCTTGGTATATCCCAAACACACTGTAACTTGAAATTAAAATAAATGTTTTTCCAGCTAATTTTAACCTTTACATCAACATTCACTGTCAAATAATCGGCTTTTTCAAAAAGTCGATAGACCTTTGTTCGTTAAAATCTGTACTTTTCGAGCCTCAACTGCCATGGTTATTGGCACAACATATGTATATATACATATAATTAACAATTACAATATAAACCATTTTTTTTTCTTGAATTAAATATGACAGTACAAGTGAATGTCTTTACAAAAATCTAAAATGTCTTTGCACTTTCCGGGGGTACACAGATTTTCTTTAAGGTCTATACTAATTTTGTGTTTATGGCGAAATTCCTCATGTTTTGGGCACTCTGAAATGAAGTGCTGTACAGTAAGTTGACTGTTGCAGTGGTCGCAGATGGGAGGGTTACCAGCTTCCATTAAATCACCATGTGTTAGGCGGGTGTGTCCAATTCTTAATCTCCGTAGTACTATTTTGTCCTTTCTATTTAAAGTTGGTATATCAAATGGTGTAATTGTAAGCTGAATCGTGTGAAGTTTGGTAATCGCGTGAAGTTTGGTGTTTGATTGGTTCCAGTATTGTTGCCATTTATTCTTAATTAATAGTTTTATATGATTATTGAGGTCGTTCTGAAGCTGAATTTCTCTGATGGGAATGTTAAGAGTTAGGGCTTCTTTGGCAGTTCGATCTGCGATTTCATTTCCTAAAATACCCACGTGTGATGGAATCCAGACTATGTTTACTGAAATTTCTCGTTTAGCGAGATTTTGACAAGTGTGAATTTTTTGAACCAGAGGATGTTTGGTGTACATATTATCTATGGAGTATATAGATGAAAGTGAATCGGTGCATAAAATCGTTGTCTTGTTTGAGCCAGTTATTGATTTGAGTGCCATAAGTATTCCATATAATTCGCCACTATGAATACAGCAGTAGCTGGGAAGACGGTGGTTTAAAGCTATTGTGTTGATTGTGGTAACTGAGCAGCTTACACCACCATTCTCATCTTTCGAAGCATCTGTGTATAGAATGTGATCCAATCCTTCTGCATTGATTAGTTCTAGAAATGCTTGTCTAAAGATAATGTTTGGAGTTTTTTGCTTAATATATTTAGTTAGGGACTTGTTTATGGATGGCATGGTTTTGGTCCATGGGGGTCTGTCTGAAATAGGGTTGGGAGCTGTAATGGTAAGATTAATGTCACCAATTAGGTTGTGTAGCATTCTGGGAACCAATTCAAAATCATTTGTAGGAGAAAATACGTAGACTTGTCTTCTAAAACTTAGGATGTGGCTATATTCATCACCTTGTATGCCTGCTTTTAGAAATGAGACTTTTAGGGCATTCTCAGCTAGATCATAAGGTATACATAGTTATTTGAAATTACTATACGTTTGGTAGGAGATACTAGCCTGCGAATATTTAAATTTAGGTTTCTATAGATATGAAAGGATGTGAGTTAATGACTGTCTACTATTTCCTTTTGGTTAGGCATATGCAAAATTTATTATTTAAAATTTTGGATGCAAATGATATTCTTGGGTCCTATATTGTCTCCTATTGCTTTTACATAATCAAATAATTTAAGACTATCGTCTGCGTGGATACAACAGCTTGATCTCTTTTGGGAAAATAGGTTTAGGAACAGATTTAGCGGCTAAGGAATACAAACTGGTATTCATATTCTCTGTTTTTGGCTATGTGGTTTGTATCATTGTTTTATTTAGATCGAAATGGTTACTCTAAGAATTTGTGCTGTTTTGTAATCAAAAGCAGCACTGCTAATATTGTGACTAATGTTTTTACATCACCATTAAATAGATATTTTAAACAAATATTTTAAAGAGATTTAAGAAAATACCACATTTAATATGCCTATATTTTATAGTTTAAAGAATATGACTATTTAAATCTAAAAGATTATGTTAAATTTCCATTATATTTAGTGTCGAAGATAAAATAGACACTATTGTCTACTATCTTTTAGATTTGGATGGCCATATTTCCCAAAGTATAAGAAATATACATAAAAATGTGGTACATTTTAAAGCCTTTAAAATATCTATTTAATGGTGATGCAATATACAGCGTGTTTTTTTTAATGCCAGTTTACTATTAAATTACCGAGAATGGCCATATTTCCGGAGCTATTTAAAATTGGATATATCACATGTGGCCTTTCTTTTAAACCACTTTGATAGATCTTTTGAATGGTAATACAGACTGTCTACAGATGGAGTTAACAAAAGAACAAATGGATCAAAATTGCATTTAAAAAAAATAATTCTTTATAAAAAATGTTTGCCTGTAAAAAATAGGATTCACGAGGAGAAAATGTTGATTTTGTATTCAGGGCTCGCAAAATTATAAAAACCTAATTTAGTAATAGAGTATAATATCTATATTTTTTATTTTTTAGCAAAATGTTATATGAAAAAAAAATATTTAGAATAATGTTTGTAATAAAAACAATAATAGAATTTTTTATTGAAATCCATAATTTGGCGAAAACTGGCGTTTACAGTTGAAAAATTGTGTTGTATAGGAATTTGGAGAAAGCAGGTATTTGAAAAGCAAATAATAAAAGCTTTTAAGGTCATTTCATTTTTAAAATTTAAAATAAATAATGTTTGATAACTTTAACAGCAGTTTCATAAATCTTTTTAATACCACTGTAACATTAATAAAGTTATTTAAAATGGTATTTTAAATATTTTTTTAAAATGACATTTTGCTTAAAAATTAAAATCAAGGTGGTTTACTGTTGCAAAAAATAAAATTTTTGCGAATCCTTTATACAAAATCAACATTTTGTTTGCAAATACCATTTTCTTTAGAAGCAAATTTTTTTGAAAAATGACCTTTTTCGAAAAATTAAAATTTTGGTCCTCTTGTAAACCCCATCCATGGACAGTTCGCACCTTTTATATTATAGGGGCACAATTAAAAATTTTGTGAAATTGATATTAAATATCGGGTCGCGTTACTCGGAAATAAGATAGAGACACAATTATGTTTGTGCGCCCCATGAGTGGCTCTGTCTCTTTCTGTCAAGGGCATCATGCAAAGTAATTGTTTTTGTGCCTATATATCACAAAAACTTAATTTCACAAATTTTTAATTGTGTCCCTATAATATGAAAGGTGCGAGTTGTATAATATACGGATTGTTTTATTTTAAAATAGTACATTTTTGAAAATAAATTAAAAACACAATGTGTAATTGTTTTTGGTTTTTAGCACGTTAATCAGCGATACATTACTACAACTTTACTTATTTAACCGATTTCGTATCTCCATTAATAAAGAAGTTAGAAATAACTTAAGAATGATCACCCTGTATAGGAATATTTTTTGCTTAAATTCTAATTAATTACCTTATTTGTTATTTTCGTTTTCCGAACTTTTAATTTGGCAACCTAAATTGTTATTTTTTTTCGGCTCTAATGAGTTAAAATTTGGACTGCCAACCTGTAGTTCATAATATAACAAAATTAAAGTTTTTTAAAAAGAAGCAAATATAACCTTACTTTAATTTTTGTATACTAACTGCCAAGTAATTAAAAGAAAAATATGTATTCGTAAAAAAGTTTTAACTTCCGTGGTAATACGAAGTAATTTATTTTAATATGCCACTTGGAAAAAATACGTTTCTATTATATATTCAAAAATATGAGAAAGTGTGGGTCTCTTTACTATGCAAATTGGATTATTATTCATCACTGACATCAATTATTCAAATTTATTAAAATTTAGAATTTAGGTACAAAATCTTGAACCCCTGTTCAAAAAAATCAGCCTAAGATATGCACCAATTAAATTAAACATTTTAATTTCAAATAAGAAATAACCTGTAATAACTTTGGAATAAAAGCTAAAAAAATTGTGGTTTGTTCTAAAAACACATATTTCAGTTATGCTTAAAGATGCAAAGTTTATATATTTATAAGCATAGGATAATTTACTGGTTTACTTAGATGGGACGTTTTAGAAAAATCAAAGGGTTGTAGGTGGTGTCCTTTAGTTAACACAAAAAATTTACATTAAATTTAAATAGCTCATATTAGAAAACCCCCAAATACCGAGTTTTACTATAATATTTAAAACGTATCTAATAAATATATTTGAAATAAGAAAAAAAACATACATATATTTTATACTTTGACACCCTCTATTTCAGTTAACCGCCAAAAAGCTTAATATTTATAATATTAAAACTATTAACGACAATGTACAGGGTGGTGCCTTTTCGTTGACCTTGCATGGTATAGCGAAAATTAAAATAGATAGAACAAATCTGATTGTGCAATCTAGATTTTAATTTTTGAAACAAATTCAATGGCAAAAGTAAATCATGTCTCTGGCAATTGCCTTGCAGCAACGCCATAAAAAGAAGCAGTATCCAGTAAATCATATCTAACTTGATTCGTTTTGAGGATATAGAGTGTCAACCAAATTTTGTCAATTGGGCCAGGCACTTGTAACTCGCTTTATATGAGAGATAAACAAAAATGTATATAAAAAGTGTTAGCGATTTTTACGTAGAACATAGTGGCGTACCTATATTTTTTTATTGACTTTTATTTTAAAGTTTTAACACAAATATGGGTTTCTTTAAATGAAACGCCCCGTATATTTTATCATTAATTAAAAGGTCTCCTTAAAAGCCTTAAAAACACCACACTTGATATACTTAATTTGTCATAGCTTCGGAAATCGTTAGGTATTCGATATAATTAAATGGCATACAAAAAATGTAAAATAAAATACCCTGTATATTTTATTACCATTAAAAAATATTTTATTAAAATATACAGGGTGTTCCATAAAAAAACAACTTTGTGTTATAACTTCAAAATAAAACTCTATTGAAAAAATATAGGTACGCCACTAAATTCTACGTAAAAATCCCTAAAACTTTTTTATTCACATTTTTTTCTATCTCTAATATCGAGCAAGTTACAAGTGCCCAGCCAAATTTAAAAACACCCTGTGTCTCTAAAAAAAATCTAGTTAGCCATGATTTACTTAAACCACTATATTTGTTTCAAAAATCTAAATCGAAATTGTGCAATCTGATTCGTCCTCTTTTAGTTTTCGATTAAACTGCAAAGTCAACGAAAAGGCGCCACCCTGTACTTCAAAAAAATATATAGTTTTTTTTATTAATTTTAACGAAGAGCTTTGTTAACTTGTTTTCAAGTTTGACAGTCCAGTAATCAAAAAATATGTTTTTTACCAGACTATAAAAAATATATGTTAAAAAATAAAGCAAAATACTCCCTGTAGTGTGTTTTTATAAAATTCATACGACAAAAGTTTATTTTATTTATTTTATAAGTCAAAGAATATATGACTAGCGTACTTTACATAATATCCCCCAAGAGTCGAGTATCTAAAAGGGGTGAATATAGCTCCCATATTTTATGAAAAATAGGTTACAGAAGGGTTTTTTGTAAACATCATAATTCGCATGTGTTTTATAAACAGGGGCAAGAAAAGATTTAGGCATATAAAAGTATTCTGGGTTGGTGAATACAAAAGCTTAGAAGCTTTAAAAATTTTGCAATTTTATAGCTGTTTATAGCAATACCGACGGAGCCTCCATAGTAATTTACCCTTATGTTTTTCTAGAGAAAAATTTGACCCAATTGTGTTATGGACAACTCTATTCAGCTTAGAGATATTTGGTTGTTTGTACCAAATGGTAAACTTTTTAATTATTTACCGTTAAAAAATTATTCTTTTTTATTAAACTGCTTCATTTTTTCTAAAAAATTGTACTTCATGTTTAACCCTTAATTAGGCACGCCGGTGTATTTTGTACACCATCACTATTTGCTTTAAAAACCATTATTTTTATTACGAATCTATCATCAATTTTAGGCATTCAACCAATTATAACCGCGGTAATAATTGGTGACAACTTTGACGTATAATACATTGTTTAAACGTCAACATTACTGATAGGTAAATACCGCTTTTGAATTGGTTCTACGCCTAAAATTGCTGTATGTATTTAAGCAAAGGTTTGTCGTTGGTGAGCTGTGAAGGTCTTGGAAAATAGTATTTAGTTTTGACAATATTGATGTTTTTTTGTTAACCGTGCTTAAAATACACCGAGCCACTAGTATTAATGTTAGTATTAGATGCAAAATTTTGTCAGTGTTTTCCTTTTAGTCCATAACTTGGAAAATGCTTTAAAAGTGTTGTACATAAATCGTTGTGGGCGTCAGCTTCGTCTTCATTGGTGGAATTGTACACGGTGCTCCAAAAAAATGATCAACAATAAACTTGTGCTTTTTTAAATGGAACAACCTGTATATTAGTTTATTTTTGGATTGTAGGATTAACATAATGTAGGTTTTATCAGTGATCCCTATACCAAAACTAAAAGTTTCCTAAGATGTTTTGGATTTTTGAAAAAATCATGACAAAAATTAAATTTTAATATATCTTACCTTACTTACGCTTAACTTTTTATGTTATGTTATATTGCTAAAAAATTATGTGTACAATTATCTACATTTAAATTTTTTACTACAAATTATAAAGGGTGTCCAGTAACTAATATTTACCATTATATTAATTTCTGGAAAACCTATATGGTACACTTAATATTCAAGCAATCAAGCATAATATACAAGTCAAGTTTAAGTAAGGTAAAATTTTCTTTTCCTTAAAACACAACACAAGTTTAATATAAATATTTTCTTTAAAGCACCCTGTATAATTTCACATTCAACGCCACAGCTGACGTTCACAATAATTCATGTACAACCCTGAACTATTTTACGAGTTATGGACTGAGAGGAAATTGGTCACCAAAATCTGTCGCTGGCTCACGGACCGTTACTTTCTTCTGTAAAATTTAAGAAGTTTACAAATACATATTAAACTTTTGTTTTTATTTTGAAGAAATAATTTGTTTTTATAAATTAGAAATAATTATTTTCAGGTTAAACAACTTTAATAAAAGCATATTTTGTATTAAACACGGTATTTAACTGCACATATTAAAAATATTAATGTTAATGAATCCTTATTTCACAAATCATGTAACCCACATTTTCGTGTAAAAACCAGTTGTTTATTATGAAACCAGGTTTCTGCACTAAATTTTATAGGAAGAAAAAAAAGTTGTATTACTTGCAAAATTTTGAACAAAATACAGCACCTTCCTTTTTTCTTTTTATAATTTCACGTACATACAGCCACACCCTTTTCATTGAAATTTTATGTTCGTTGTTTGGTAACCCTGTATGTTCACTTCAATAAAATATGTGTTTGAAGATATGTTCTGTAGTTTGGCGGATTCATTTAATAGATGGTATTTATTTGGGAACACGCCAAAATAAAATTGAAAGTACTAAAAACCAAAAAATATTAAACAAGTAAAAAGATAATTAAAAATCGACGTTTCGGTGGCAAATCTGCCACCGTTGTCAAGATAAATGTAATAAAAATAATAAAAATAAATACTTTCTATTATTTAGGTTTTAAAATTCACTATTTTCACTAATTTAAATTTAAATTCAACTTTAAAGACCAATTTTACCCTCTTCAACTTTAAATATATTTTCAAAATTCAAAATTTTAATATCTTTGATGACCTTCTTTTCTCCACGATCGAAGTTTTATAAGATACTAGCTTGTTGCTGAGAATGTGGTTTAAGGGGGTTATGCTTACTGATCTTATGGAGGACAGCCCAGCCTCGTGAGTTTTCTATGGTTGGAAAGACTTCTACTTTGTGTGAAAGACCACATACAGGAGCCCTGAGCATTGGATTTATTTCAGGATTCACGACACTGTCGCAGATAAGTTACTTTTCTCCATATATTATAATATTAAACAAGCCAACATTTTTATTTACGCATTGCTCTTTTATGCCATAATCTTTGCGACAATTATTTTTTCCATCTTGAGTCTTACCCTTAGCAGTCTGATGAACTTTCTATGGTTGAGTAGTCTCCTGTTTTTGTGTGAAAGACCACATACTGGCATGCGCCGTTTTGGAGCTTCAATAATTGGATTTTTTCCAGGATTCATTACTGTTTTAAGTAATTTTAATTATCTTTTATCTTTAGTAATATCTAACCGTTAAAATTAAGTATCTTTATCTTTAAAATTTAAGTATATTTACCATTTAAATTTAAGTATCTTTACCTTACCATTTTGATCTGATTAATCAAAATTAATTATCTTCTCTTATCTATTTTAATTTTGTCGACTTAATTGTATTTTACAGATGTTTATCTGACGGTCAAAATTATATAGATTTTTTTGTATTATATTTTGTAACATAATTTCCTAAATTTGTAACATATATCTAAAATTATAACATATCTTTTTTAATTAAGTATCACTTATCTTCATATTACCTAGATAATATCTGTAAAACTCATGGCAAAACTTCCTAAATTAATAACATTTAAGACTGTTGATTACAGTGTTAAAACTTAAGATTTTTCTGTATAATAGTATTTGGCTTATCGCTTATACATATATTATTAAATTTAAACTTTATATTCTAAAGATTTTATGGCATTATGATAATAATTTTGTTCATTAATTATCAATTTTGGGAGTCCTTATTTTACAAAGCTTATCACAAAACTAGTTGTTTCTATTTCACTTTTGTGATTTAAGGACGGGTACGTTTCGTAAAGGGTCTCAATATTCTTTTTAATTACCTATATTTATCCAAATTAAAATTAAATTTCTTTATAAATTTTCTCTTTACCTTTATTATTATTTTTTTGGAATTAAGCTCACAGTAAACTTGATAAATTTGTATGACGACAGGCAAATTTTTTGTTTAAAGAAATAACCTTTTTTCGATTTTAAAATATTCTTTGAAAACAGTTAGGCCTGTTTTTAAATTAAACATACTGCTCCTGTAACTATTTTCTTGTAAAATCAAATCGACTTGTGAAATTTTATAATTAACTTTTTATTATTCTATTTTTAGTTAAATCTAAAAATTCTACCTTTTATATTTCAGGAACTTGTGTATTAGTGATTAATAATTACCTTTAAAAGTTTAAAATGTACCTTTACCTTTAAAACAAATAGCTTTCTAAAATTAAAAATTACATTTCTTGACTTATTTTTGATGTTTAATATTTTAACTTTGAAACACAAAGTTAATTTAACTTCTTATAACAACTAAAAGAACGCTTACCCTTATAGCCGCCGCATAGAGGGCACCCCAAGTAACTTTAACCTGATAAAAAAAGAAGTTTAATGCTTATAAGCTATAAAACATATATTATAATTTTATTTTAAAAACCAATCAAGTGCAAATAAATAAATTTTCTTTAAAAACAAATTTTTAGTATTAAAGTTTTAATACAAGTACCATCTGTTTTCGAAAGGTACTAACAAGGATTATATTGTAATACATCAAAAAATAAGAGACACGTATTTTTTATTAGTCGTTAAACACTTTTAAGAAATGAAATGCACTCCCAAAACCCACCCTTAATTTTTTTTGAAAAACTTTGAGAAAAAATATAGGGAGGCTGATGGAATTATCGACAAATAAAATTATGATTTTGATTTCGTGAAGTTTTCTTAATTCGTTCTCAAAATATTTAAAAAAATAATATAACTTAGGAGTAAATCTTAGGGGTGTATTTCACCCCTTAAATGTGTTTAATGGCCGATAAAAAATACGTGTCTCCCATTTTTAAACGGACTACAACACATTGCAGTATTATGAAAATCGATGGGGGACACCTGGTATAGTTTCCTTGTAAGAAACATTTAATTTTTTATGCCACAATCTTTATTAATTTTAAACATACAAAGTTTTTTGCTGTTTACTAAAAATGTATAAAGGTACAACTAATTACTTTTTAAAATAGATAATTTAAACTATCACTACAAACAGAAAAGGTCCTATTTTGATATTAACACTTTTATTCAAATTTTAACAATTAGGCCCCTACAAAATAAAAGTGTTTATTTTTATTTTGTAAACAGCTTCGTAGTTTTCTTCTTTTTATTTTGATATTTTCTAATATTTTTATTTAGTCTCGTCAATTTAAATGATTGAAAATATACATTTTAGGGAATTGTAAATAAAGAGTGTTTTTTAGGTTGGATAGAACTTTACATGGCAACAACTGTCAGACTTAACTGTCAATCTGACACTGTTCGTAAAATTTATTTTCAGTATACTTTGGCAAATCATCATGAATAAACTTACGTTTGACCAACGTTACCAAATTATCCAAATTTACTCTGAAAATCAGTCATCAGTTCGCCAGACTCGTAGAAGACTTCGTGATTCTGTTTAGCGACGAGGCTCATTTTTGGCTTTCTGGATTTGTGAATAAACAAAATTGCCGGATATGGTGTGATGCTAATCCACAGGAAATCCAATAGACTCCATTACATTCAGAAAAAGTGACCGTGTGGTGTGGTTTACATGCTAATGGGATCATCGGACCTTATTTTTTTTTTTTTAAATGAGGCTGGACAGAACGTTACGGTCAATGGAGAACGTTACCGAACCATGATTCATGAATATTTGTTTTAAAATATGGATGATATTGATCCAGACGAGATGTGGATGGAACAGGATGGCGCTACATGCCACACGGCGAACGAAACTATCGCCTTGTTGCAAACAAGGTTTGGCGACAAATTAATTTCGAGAAATGGACCTGTTACCTATCCACCCAGATCCTGTGATGTGACGCCCCTAGATTATTTTCTGTGGGGCTACGTCAAGTCATTAGTGTATGCTGATAAACCAGCAACGATAGAAGCCTTAGAAGCCAACATTACTCGTGTTATTCATGATATACGACCGGAAGTACTCGAAAAAGTCACTCAAAATTGGACTAAAAGAATAGCCTATCTGGTAGACTGCCGCGGTGGCCACATGCCGCAAATAATTTTTAAACGTTAATGTAATAAGTTGTTCTTTTACATAGCATTATGTTTTCGATCACAATATATTTACTTTCATATTTTTTATAGATTAAAGTTATATCATCGTTAAAAAAACACCCTTTACTAGTTGATATTAAAATATTAGTGGCAAGAAGCTACATTGAACATTAAATTTACAAATATTTTTATAAAAATTTATTTTTTTTATTCAAGCTCTTACAAAAACGACTTTTTGGAAAGTTATTAATTAAAAATATTTAAAAATGTCTAACTAGTATTTCAAAGTACATTTTACGGAAAATATAAATTGTTTTATTATTTTTTATAAAACTAACAACAATAGCTTTAAAATTGCTTATAAAAACGATACGCCACGACACTTTTTTATAGTTTTGTAATGGCGAAATGTTTATCTTTTGGTTAAGGCAATAATGTCTTTACTGTTACATTACATAAATTAATAATAAAACAAACTGGTAAAAAGCTTACCGATATAACACTTTATGTACTGTAAAATGAAGTACCTTATCTTTATGATAATAATCAAAACAAAATAATTTTTATACAGGTCATAAAAAATATTATTAAGGGAGAAAGTGACAATTCCTTCTTAAGTAAACATAATTTAACTAAAAAAAATACAAAAAGCAATTTTTTATTTAAAATAAATATAAACGGCCTAGTTAGTAATCTTAAAATTCTACTAAATTTGACCTGTTGAAAATATCTAAGAAATACAAAGCATTAAAATATCTTACTTTAAAAAAGAATTCGTTAAAATTTTCAGGTCACGAACTCGACCACAAACAAACTCCAGTCGTGCTCAACATTATGATGAAGTTGCTGCCGACCTATTGTATCGCGAGTTTTGTGGAATGTTCTGATTTTAAAGATTTAAGGCATTTTTCAATGTTACTTTAATATTGTTTAAAAGAAAAAAACAAAAATAGTTTTAATTTTTTGGGGACTGAAATAATCTTCTAAAAGAGTAGAAACTATTTTAGACGTTTATCATTATGATTATATTATTCCAGTCTAATAAATAAACCCTATACATTTTTAAATACAATACTCTCTCCATATGCAAAAAGTATGTAGCCTAATATTGTTAGCCAATAAGAACTTTTTTATAATGTAAAGCACGAGCCCACCTTACTGCGGTCATATTCGTGATCTGAATTTTAAGGACTTTTTTTTATTGAAGAAATTTAAATATTTCTTGGGAATATTTATTTAATAACGAAAAAATTTCGGTTTTAAAAATAAATGTAATGAAAAGTATGAAAATGTAATTAAGTTTATTTTGGTTTTTAACCTTTAAGTATACACGTGCCTTTTTATTACGTATGTAGGCGCATAAGGGTCAAATATACCCCAACCGTAAACATCTAATAATCACTTTTTGTTTGATTTTTTTTAAACTGCTTAAATATATCTTTAGTTGGGAGCACTTTTTTTTTTCACCCTTTCAGGGTCATCCCACCCAGGTCCGACGACCGCCCCCTAGGTGGTGCACTGCAGCCTGAAGGCTTATTGTACCTTGACCCCTACTCCTTCTCATTCACACACCATTCATTCCATAACTTGGATGGTTGTTGCTCGGTCCGCATCCCCGAGCAGAACACCGTGTGCCGCTGCCCGAAACACCGCTGTCGCCGGACACCCATCCAAATTATGGGCGCGCATTTCACTGCTTAACTCCGGTGATCGACGCTTGCCGATACAACCGAAGCCGCCACAAGCGCGCCACTGGGAGCACTTTCTTTTAATGTGTAAATAATTATATGAAAAAGTTGCCCAGGAAAAAACTAATCGTACTAAATTATTTAAATATAATTTTAATTAAAGTGACTGTTGCGTTGTGGGACTGTTTACACCCGAGATAGCTTGCGAGGACCACCCTGTGCTCAGGAAAATCTGATTACGGGACGGCAATACGAGAAAGGCGAAAACCTGAATTTACTTATTTATGAGTACACTTTATACTTTACCTTAACATAATTTATTTAAAATAAATTATATGAGCCCAAAAATTGTTATCGTAGTTTGACCCTTTTTATTAAAGCAAAGAAAATATATAATCTTTTTCGCAACATTTATTCATAAAAGAATTTTTACATTTGGTCCGGAAAACATAAAGTACATAAAACTAAAAAGTGCAATACTCCTTGAGATATAATACTTAAAAATTTTATAATATCAAATAGAGTGAAAGTTTATTCTGAATCTGTTCTTTTTAGTTGTCTTGAAGCTAGACACTGCTCACAAATTGTTTTCGTATGATATTTGCACATTGGCTGTTCATACTTTCCACAAAAATTTAATGTCTTTTTCTCGGGGTCAAAATAAATAATAAATCTGTTTCGACTCCCTGAACATCCCGCAACTCGATATACATATTCCTCAAAACTGTAACGTTGGGAGGCCCAAGGGGGTCAAATTGACCCGCACATGCAAGGAACGTGAAATTTTTTATTGAATGGTGTTGTTGTTTTTGGGTTTTTTTAATTCTTACCATATACCTAACAAGGGTTTAGAAAGGTACTAAAATATTTTTTTCTAATAGTGGTAAAAATCAGTTATTACAAAATTGGCAACGCTGGGGGTCTATTTAGCCCCCGAGCGCCTACTTAAGGGTTAATAGGTGCCAAAGTATCGTGGGTTTCTTAGATGTTTTACCCCTGCTTTCCCTTCGTATGACAAATTTGTTAAATCACTTTTATTTTACATCACTATCTTTCATAGACCGTGGGCCAGATGCAAAATTTTGTCAGTTATATCCTCTCAGTCCATAACTTGTAAAATGCCTTAAGAGGGTTATCCATGAATCGTTGTAAGCGTCACCTACCGATAATGGAGTTGTACAGGGTGCTCCATAAAAAGATCCATAATAAAATTGTGTTTATTTTATTGCAATACCCTGTATATTAATTTATTTTTGAATTGTATCAATAAAAATAAAGTAAATTTTATAAGCAAGACCCATACCAAAAATAAAAAGCTTTTAAGATATTTAGGATTTTTAAAAAATCTTGACAAAAACAAAATTTTAATATATCCTTCCTTACCTATGCTTAACTTTAGACATTATGTTTGATTGCCAGAATATTAAGTTTACAACTATATTATTGAAATATTTTACTAGAAATTATACAGTGTGTCCAGAAACTAATATTTAAATATTATATTATATATGATTTCTGGACACCCTGTCTAATAGGCTCCTTGCAAAAATAAACAACACTTTTTAAAATTATGCAAAATTGTTTTCTTACGCTCTCAAAAACAATATGCAATTTTTTAAAATAATAATTTGGTGTACTTTTTTTGAATTTAAAATTAAAAAATCAAAATTAAAAAAATTTAACTAGGTAGTATTTATTAAATTAAACACTTAAGAATAATGAAACCTTAATAACATTAGAGGAAATAACGAATTTGATTGGGCGGCATATTGCCAAAAAAAAATTTTTACAATAACATTATATTTTCAACACATTTAACCAAGAAAACACATAATCAATCAAAAAATTCAATTGACCATTCCAGAACAATATAATCAAAAAATAGAAATGATAGACAATATTGACCCATATGCAATTCCTACTACTGGAGAATGCAGTCTGGAGATTTATGAACTTCCCCGTGTTACGACGATGGACTCAGAGATAGTTACTATGCTGGCCAACAACTTAAAGCATATTAACAATATAAAGCTGGATTGTTTAGAGCATTTTGGCCAAACAGATAAATGAATATTTATATGTTGTCATTGCCAAGATAACATTCAACCATTCTTTCCAGGCGTGTACCCAACAAAAAGAGCATCCAATAACACTCTTAGAGTCTCTGTATAATGTTAAAAAATTTGTATATTTTTGATTTTCCCCAAAATGGGTTAATTAGATATTTTATCTGTGTTACAGTTCCAACATGAATATACAGTTTGTAGTCTTTTCGAACCTCTTGCTTTTAAGATGAAAAGAAAAGAACCACAACAACTTGTCTTACAAAGAAAGTGACTTGTTCGCCCAGTCCTACACCCGAAACATTTAACATATACAGGCTGGGCTAAAGCGCCGCTTTCATATATGGAAAATATGTGTGGTAGACTCGTAAAAAAAAACAAAAAGGGTTTAAAAAAGTTCCTATCATAAAGTCCATTTTATAACTGGCCCGGGCAATGTATTAATAATTTATTTTTGTATTTTTTGTTATTTGTCACATAAAGGGCAAAGAAAGAAAATACGGCAATAAAGCAATACTACCAAAAGTTTTTACAAAAGTAATTTAGCTCTACACTAAGATTTATTTTTGAATAACTTTTATGCCGTATTTTTTGTAACATTGTATGAAGCAACCATTCTAATTATTATTCAGAGCTTATGTTATACTTTTTAAGGACAATTAGATTTTAAGATTTAAGAAAAATATGCAAGTTGTTCCATTTAAAATAACAAAGTTGCCCTATGTGAAAAAACCGGCCATTTTGTTTTTGTGTTAACGTAATGTCACAAGCATATGGCAATTTTTTTTTTTTTTTTTTAAATACATTCCTCTTTGTAAAAACCACATTCTAATAAATTTTGTGTTCTAAATTTATAAGCGAACAAAATGGGTCGAAATATAGTCGGGCACCCTATATAAAATATAAAAATATTTTTTGTTTGTCCAAATGAAATAAAAAACCAATATATTTCCATTGTACGCTAGGTCACAGTTAGATAAAACATATTACAGTGCCGCAACCAAAGTTCATTTCTAATTTAGGATCATTTTTCTCTTGGGCTTACAAAAGCTAACAGTCAAGGCAACAGAAGACAAAACATTTTCTTTTCTTAAATATAAGAGCAACTTTTGCCTCTATGTCAGAATGAATAAATTTATACCTAAAAACAGATTCTCATAATTTTAATTTTAGTTTAAAAAGAAAATAGTTTACCACTTACAACGTACTTAAAAACGTTGCATAACTTTAAAAATATATATTATTGTTAACATGGGCAAATAATTTTTGCTGACTCCAATACAAATGACAAAAAGAAATTTTGTGTATCTTATAAATATATATTTTTGTAATTAGGGCATTCCCTAGTGACTAGTAGGACATTTGACTCTATAATGTTACTAATTATAGGCTGGAATAATGTGATTAAAACTTATACTATAATAAAATTTATTTTATAACTTAAAATAACACTTGACTAATTGTGACTGGTGGGACATTAACAAAATCTTACTCTTACGGCGGCACACCTAAACTTATATCTCAGTTCGGCCACTGACCTTTTAATTGTGACTGGTGAGACAGGCATTTGTACTGGTGGGGCAAGTTCAAAATGTGTACGTGAAGTTGTTTATAAAGAAAACTTTTGTATTATTTTAACCTTAGAAACATTTTTATTTGTGTATTTAAATAATAATTATTTAGAATAAATACAGGTTGGCCATTTGAAAACAAAACAGAGCTAATTTTTTTGCCATTTTGCCAATTTAACGCCCTAACTAAGCCTCTTGCAGGGGTGAAACTTACCCCAAAAATCTTAAAACAAAGATGGGTCGAGTAATACTTTTTTAAGGTCTCTCAACCCTTATTTCAACTGCCAAGTTTAAAGTATCTGCTAATATTTTTGTTGAAATGACAGCTTTTTAAATTTCAGTCATTTTCCTATTTCGCGTAAAATGCCACGGTGATATCATTTTTTAATGATACAGAATCGGTTAATGATTCAATGATAAAAAATCGTTTTTAAAACAAGCTTTTATTAAAATTTGCTAAAAGAATAAAATAAACTTTTTCTTTAAAACTGTAACCATTAAAATTTACCCTCATTACACAATTCAAATGATTTTAAAGCTTGTTGCGAGATTTAAGTATCTACCTGTATTTCCTTACAATTAGTTTCAAACTTTAAAAATTAGAACTATTATCTTATTTTTTTGTTTATCCATACAGGTAAATCTCACGACAAGTCTGTAAATCATTTGCATTGTGTAATGAGGTTAAATATTAATAGTAAAAGTTTTAAAGAAAAAGTTTATATTATTCTTTTAAGTGAATTTTAATAGACTTGTTTAAAAAACGTTTTTTTACATTTAAATTATTTCTTACTTTTTAGTTATCTCCGGACATGTGTCTCAGTCTGTTTATCCCATTCGACGCATCGCTATTGCAAGTAAAAATTTTAGTCTGACATATCGATAAAATTGGTTTTTTATTTTGCGAGTTTCCTTAGAAAGCCCTTTCATTTGATACACATATTTTACAAGTGCAATAGAAATATTTAATTCGCGATCCTAGGTGTTTGGTCATGTAGCGTTTTAAATGGCGTTTCTTTATTTTTTGAGTTACTCTTAGCAAGCCCTTTCATTTGGTATCCATATTGTAGAAATGCATTAGAAATAACTAGTCCGCCACCCTGGGTGTTCCGTCATATTTATTTAGACTAAAGTTACTTTATTTTTCAAATTACTTTCAGTAAACCCTTTCATTTAATACCCATATTGTAGAATTCTACAATATGTGCATTAAAAATAATTAGTTCACCATATTTGATTTAGAGTGACAAGCCCTTTTATTTTATACCCATATTGTAGAATTATATTAAGAAAACTAGTCCACGATCTTGAGAAAGGCACCATATTGAAATAAGAATGACGTAAAATAAAATAATGGTCGAATTAACGTCTTGAAAAAAAAAAATAAAAATAAAAACTACGGATTTTGTATACATTTTGATCCTAAAACTCTCCATTATTAACCTGTTTAATGTTGCCAATATTATGTAGTTTCTTATAAATTCTGAAAACAGCCTTTTTGTCCCGTTTTAGAAAGTGTGTATTGGTCTCAGGTGTATTTGAGGAATTAAAGAATTTTACTAACCAAAACTAACCATTACCCCCCTATATTTCATTTTCGGAAGAAAATATCCAAGTAATATCAAGTAACAAAAGGATTTTTACTTACATCTAAATTACACCTGCACACTAAATGAGACCAATTATGTTTTTATTTTGATGTCGTGTGTCATCATTGCTTAAAATCTTACCATGTTATTATTTTTAACACATAATTATTTTATTATAGCATGACTTAAACAATGTGTTTATAGCCAAATAAATGAATAAAATTACCAAAATATGTGTATTCTTTCCATTAGTCTATTAATACGTAAATAAAGGCTAAGGGAAATAACTTGAACACCCGAAAAATTGCTTAAAGAAAGTTTTTATAGGATGCAACGGATAAAACTCGTTCATACTCAGTTTATTATTTTAAGAATTGACTATTTAACAATATTTTTTGTTTAAAAAATAATAATCATGTGGATACTGAATGTGTACCACAACTCTCATATATTGAGATATGTTCCATATTGGTTTGGCGGATTCATTATTTGACATTTATTGTCAAAGATTTTTAGAATTTTCTTAAAGAAAAGCTAAAAAAACAATTTTTAAACCTAAATATTAGATAATTTTTAAATTTTTATTTTAATTTAATTTTATCGTGACAACGCCAACGGTGGCAGATTTGCCACCAAAACGTCGATTTTTAGTTTTTCATTTACTTATTTAATTTTTTTTGGATTTTGGGTTTTTAATCTGACTTGGCGTGTACCCAAAAAATAACATGTATTTACTCTCATATATTGTTAGAAATAAATGTTATTACTAAAGGAGTTCACATAAAATTACTTTATTTGCCGGTAGTGTGTCTGACGCACTCGTGGTGGGGCGACCGCTTGACACATTTCTCATTATGCATTGCGAGATTAATTACAATTAATTGCATACTATCGACCAAAAAGTCAATTTTTTAAATAATTGTATTTTAAGACTTTTTGACAGACATGCCCCAGTTAGGTAGTTTCGTAAAAATAGATACTACAAATATGCTCCGTGGATCACTGAAAATATAAAAAATTTACAAAAATTGAGAAATAAGGCTTTAAAAAGGTATAAGCAAACTAAGCAACCAGCTCACTATGAATACTATAAACAATTACGAAACTATACTACGGCTGCTATAAGATTGGAAAATAGCACATATAAGAACTAAATTTTAAAATTCAAACTGTAAAAAAAAATGGAGTGAGTTAAAAAACTAAAGCCGCTGGCGCTGATGAAATAAATATATTTAGCCATCTTAGTATCCTGCCGATCTTGTCGAAAGTACTTGAAAGGGTCATAAAAAACCAGATTGTAAATTATTTAAATCAAAATCTTATTTTACCTTTAAAGCAATCTGGATTAAGACTCAGGTACAGTTGTAAAAATTGCTCTCTCGTACATAGTTGATGATATTTTTAGGGCATTCGACGAGAACAAAGTGAGCGCTTTAATAATCCTTGAATTTACTAAGGCATTTGATATAATAAATCATGAAATTCTTAAAGCTATTCTTCATTATATCGGTTTTTCTGAGAGTGCTGTAGATTCTTTAAATTCATTTCTCCTTCAGAACTTAGCGCGTTGTGTATAAGGGGCAGAGTTCCTCCTTATTGGATGTTCGTTTGGGAGTGCCACAGGGTAGCATTTTGGGTCCACTATTATATACCGTATTTATTTTAAATTTTTTAAACTCTCTTCAACACTGTAACTACTACTTTTACGCAGATGACACCAAAATATATTATTCTTTTTATAAACAGGACTTAGTACAGTAATACCCCGGACTAACGCGATAGGTAGGACCGAGCGCTATCCGCGTAAGTCGAATTCGCGTAAGTCGGGATACAATTTTGCATATAAAGACATGCAAAGTATGTTTAAATGGGACCGGAGACTAAATAAAACAACAATTCAGGGAATAATTTGTATTTTGTTCTAGATAATATGACAAAATATGTTAATAAATGTATAAACACAATCCAAAGTCATTTTGATGTAGAAGGTTTCATAAAATCTAACAAAGTAGTCCGACAAGTCAATGATTTTTATTCTCCCGTAATATCTCCCAAGTTTACACTCCAAAGATAATATTTTCCTTTTCTTGTTTAAAGTAAAAGAGTCGGTTCGACTTCGTTTGGATGCCATAGTACTTAGTAAATATCTCAGGTCGTCGCACAAAATCGTAACTTGCACTTAAGTACCTACGCGCCGATTCGGCACTACACGTCTGTGCCGGTTTTAAGCTAAACAAATAATAATGCGGGCGCCGGGCGGGTAGTGTCACAAACAAACACCGCCGTAGAGGTCATAAACATCGACTTAAAAAACTTATTTAAATTGGCTTCTGATCACCTCCTTGAACTTAATCCTAACAAATCTACAGTTATGTTATTTGGAAATGAAAATTAAACTAATATTGTAAAAAATAATATTCAAATTAGGTTAAATAATGTAGTTTTACCATATTTCGATACCTGTAAGAGTTTGGGATTAGTTATCGACTCGAGACTGCTCTTGCAGAGATCACGTGACCTCAAAGTTAAGAATTGCATACGGAAATTTGAAGCATATTTATGGTAACTGGCATTACCTTTTCCAAGATACCCGTAAGCTATTCTGTGATGTTCTTGTGTTGTCCTAATTTTATCATTGTAGTGCTGTATGTATATGCTTGGATAGGGTTGAACGTAATAGAATATAAAATACTTAAAACTCATGCTTAAGATTAATATACAGGGCCAGACGTAGAAACCATATCTCTCCATATCTACTGTCGCGGGATGGCTCAATATGTTTAATAGGTTTAGACTCCATATAACGATATTTTATTTTAAATTAATTAAACCTAAATTCCTTTTATATTTATATAACAAAAAAGATTTAGAACAGATGTTAATAATTTAAACCCTCGAAGCGGGCATCTTTTGACCATACCACATCATCGTAAGGAGTTGTTTAAACAATTATTTTCCTACAATATAGCCTACTACAATAATTCTTTAGAGAATTTTAATATTAATTATTATTACATTTAAAAAGCAGTTAAAACAAAAACCCTTTAGTTTACAGTAGCATTGGTTTTTGCAGGTTCTTCTTCTCTCCTCTACTAGCTAACCCACCTCTTATCCCTTTTCCTTTTCCTTAGCATCAAAAAAAAAAAAGATTAGCATTTTTAGAGCAATATATTTTTCATTTAGTTTTAGTTAGATTATAAGTTATTATTTTAAGGCCTAACCAGATCTGATATGGTTAAAACAATAAATGAATTATTATTATTATTAGTCTCTAAAAGATCCAACACGACGGATCCCATGGCTCCGACCCCATAGGGCGTCGTGCGGAAGGCCATCCATATTGAAGACCACTCCTCGCGTCCGCTCGGTCAGTGATCTTCGGCCAATTTCATTTGCCTCGGTAGACGAAGGGATCCAAGGACAACAGATTTCTGCATTTTCATCACCAATTATTCGGGCGTATTTTGACATGCTGGAATGTACCTCATTTCCGTTAATATGTTATTCTTCATGCCTCCCAAAACGCCAATTATCAGGACAACCAATCTCGCGGTATACACCGGATAGAGTTTCCGAAGTTCGCCAAGAAGATCTTGATATTTTGCTCGTCTCTCCCGTTCTTTTATATCAATGTTAGTTTCCGCTGGGGCAAAGAACTCTATTACATACATGGTGTGGTTTGTCTTATCAAGGAGAACGATGTCGAGTTTATTCGCTTGAATTTAATGCGTTGTTGGAAACGCGTAGTTCTAGTATATTCGACAGTTGTCATTTTCCACTACTGCCTTAATGTCACCGGGAGCAAACGGCAGTATTGCTGTTTCATCGATGCCATAGTAATGCCTCAGATGATAGTAAAGTACCCGAAGAGCATCATTATGCCGATGGATGTAGCTATAAAAGCATGCACTGGACAAGCTGACAATAAATGCATAAGGGTTTCGAATTGCTGTCGACAGGCTCGACATGCGGTGTCAAGGACGTTGAAAAATTGGCTTCGGTACACCAATGTGTTTTTCACCCCATCTTGGCATGCTAGTAAGAATTCTTCGGTCTCAGACTTAAGCTCGGCGGATTTCAAAAACCCAAACGTAAGCTTTCGACATAGATCGAGTCTATTGATGTTTCTGTAAAAGATTCCATGCTGCGGCTTATTGATGTGATCTTCTAAGAGCATCCGTTGTTCGGCTCTTTTAACTGCAGCTGTTACAGCACAAGACTCCTGTCTTATAAGTGATTGGTCGTCATTAAAATCTATTTCAAATCTGAGATCTAATTTCTTCGCGGCTCGCTCGGCTGCCTTGAACAAAAATGCTCCAACATTAGTCATCTCATGTTCTTTTACTTACTGCAGCAGTGGATCCGTGCTTTTAGCAACCTGACAAGCAAAACTCAAAACCAAACGATCATGCATACACTCCAAGCTTAAAATGCCGCGACCTCCCTGATGGCGTGAGAGGTAAATGCGGGAGACTGATGAGCGGGGATGGATGCTGCGGTAAAGATGCATCATTTTCCGTGTGCTAACATCTAGTTCGCGCAACTCTTCTCGCGTCCACTTAACTACTCCAAACGAATAAAGCAATACAGGAACTGCTAGCATGTTAGTTGCAGCAACCTTATTCAATCCAGATAGTTCGGACTTCCATATTTTCTTTAAGCGTTGCCTGTAATTGCTTCTCAGCTCGGCCTTTACAGCTTTAACATCCTGAGTACGATTTTGCTCGATACCTAAATATCGATACGTTTCGTTATTTCTTAGTGGACGGAGAATGGCGCTGTCAGCAAGTTGATCAGCCTCTGAATCGTTACCATATCGGCCCTTCACCAGCCCAAGTTTTGCACATTTGTCCGAACTCTATTCCAACATCTTTGGTATATTCGTGAACCACTTTAAGAGACTGTTGTAGATCTCGCTCACTAGTTGCATAGAGTTTCAGGTCATCCATATAAAACAGATGGGTTACCTTACGCTCCCTTCTTTCAGGTGGTCCACAGCAATACCCTGAGTCTTCCGAAGAGACACGGGTACGGGAAGCAGCGATATACATAATAATAGAGGACTTAGTGAGTCGCCCTGAAATACGCCCCGTTTAAATGTTATGGGATCAGTGTATTGGATTGAGTCTTGTGTGATGCATCTATCGATTAAGAGATTTTCCTTGCAACCATTGATTCCTCTTTATTCTCCTCGCTGCTTCCCTATATCAGAGAGAATAGGATCTATTGCACTCAGTATGCTAGAATACAAAATTCTAGTAAAAGCCTTGTAGCTGGTATTGAGGCAAGTGATCTTGTATCTTGCATCTGTAGTCACTGATCTCGATAGATTGCCAATGTTATAACCTGTGCGAAACAAAAGTTACATTTCATGGGCGTAAAAACCGGTTTGAGCGCAAGCCAGTTGAGGATAAACGCACCCGGCCCCAAACAAACTATCCGCATTAAAGGAAAGGATTTGTTGACGGCGTCCTGGTTTTCTGTTCGAAGTACGGTAGCTAATGAGCGTTACGGTCAGACTGCGGACGAACAGTACGGGGTGCCGGTGTTTGTATTTTTCCACGGCTTTTAAGTGCGCATGTTTGTCCACCCACTGCGCGAGGTCGTAAAAATCCGAAAAATGCTTCTTGCCATTGCGGATCTAAATGTAGGTTATCTATGTCTCTAGTACTTTTGCTGTGTTAGATCTTCCTTTTTTGGTATTAATATAGTCCGGCCCTCTACAAACCATTATTATTATTTTTATTATTATAAAATGTCTATTCTTTATCATATTCTTATCCAAACTTAACGTGTACCTACACAAAATTTTAACCTAATTAGTTAAGGATATATGCCTCAAAATTTTGTTGCAAGATTCCACCCGTACATATGTACATACATAACAAGTAAAATAAAAGCTTGTATTAATATATTTATGTTTATTTGTATAAACATAAAATGTGGGACCTAATAATATTCTCGTATTATTTACTACAAAATAAAATAATATATATATGGAGTCAATATAAATTAATAGGTTAAATTATTAGTTGCTCTAAAAAACAGGCAATAATAATACCATTTTATAAACAAATACAAATACGCGTAAATACTGTTCATTTTTAATATGTAAAAGCTACTGAGTAATTTAATTAAGTTTAATTTAAAATTAAATTAATTAAAAAAACAACCTTTAATAAAATAAATTATGCCATATTTCCCACTGACAAACTTTGGCGTAAGATTTTTTTAAGAAAAAAACGCTTCTCATAAATACGGCACTCTAAATTTGTATGTCGGCACGTCTAAGTTGTTGAAACATCAACATAACCGATTGGTAAATACCAGAGTTGGGTCGTATTCAAATAGTCAGTATTCTGAATAGTATTCAGAATATATTTTGCCGGCATTCAAATAGTATTCGAATACATTTGTGTGTTTTGTATTCGGTATTTGGCAGAATACTATTTTGCTTAATATTCGGGATTCTGTATTCGAATACTGTAGAAGTATTCGACGAATATTTTAATACTTTTGTCCTTCCAAGTATTCAAATATTCAGTATCCGAATACTCTCTTTTCTGGTATTCGTATTCGAATACCGACGAATACCGATTTTCGGTATTCTGCCCAACTTTGTAAAAACCGTTTAAGAAATGGTTCTTTGCCTAAGATTGACGTTATACTTTCGCTAGCTCTAATAATGATGGTTAAAATTAAACTTTTTTCCTGCAACATTGTTTCTTATTTTACAACAATAAAAAATAATGGAAACAAAAAAACTAAAGTGTTTTATTGTTCTCCAAAAAAAATCCTTTTTAGAAATGGAGCATTGATGCAACACTGGGTATACTGGCGAAAACCTATTTTTTTAAATATTTGATCTAGTTGCCAAAGATACAAATAAAAATGTTTTATTTTTACTAAAACAATTGTACATTTGAACTTTGTTAAAAAAAAATAATTTAAAAAATATCGAACTTACAATTTTTAAAATACATGCTAAAAATTTTTTATTCGGACTAGGATTAAATTTTAAGCAATTTTTCTTTTTTTATATTTTGTAACCTAACTTCACTTTTTGTAATTTTATATTGCTTTTTTTTTCAAATTTCCCGCCATACCGCTGTTTACATGAGATATGTCAAAATTAATTTTTAGATTATTGGAAATGCAGAGGCGATCTCAAGAAAAAAAAATCGGAATTTTTCTTGATAAAAAAATGTCCCATATGTTGCAAACTTTTTGCCGGTCACTGTATTATTTTTATGTATTCTACATCCTTGAATAAAAAAACGGACAAACAAAAATTGCTTTAAATTTTAATCCTTAATTACTTTTTGGTTTTTTGACCAATTTTTATTATCTTTTGGTCTAGTTGTAGGTTCTTCTCTCATGATTATTTTATATGGGGTTTGTAAAAAGTTATAGGATAAGGTGTGTACAGGTAGAAGCCAAATGTTGCATTTTAACCTAAATTTTCGAACAACCTATGAAATAATTTGACGCTACAATTAATTACCAGTGTACCGGATTTTAATGCCTCATTCTTTCTTATTATTTGTTTTTTATTTATGTAAGTATTGCTATTATAAAGGGAAATAGAAATTTAATTAAAAAATTGCAATGTAATTTTAATGTGAATATACTAAGGAATTTGGATGACCATATTTCCGAAGGTAACAAAATAAATATATTAACTGAATCTTGTCTTTTTTTAAGTTTATTTACTGGGGTACAACGAATTTATAATCCAGCATTTTATTTTCTCCAATGAAAACTTATACTTTTCCAATTTAGGTACAGTAGTAATTACTTGTAGTAATTACTACTGGATAAGTGGACCAAAGTGCCTCCTTTACAGCATTAAGCCGATAAGGAACAATTCGAAAATTTCTTGGCAGTTTATGAAACCCTAAAATATTGGAATTCAAAAAATAAAACCATTGGTTTATGTTAACATCACACACCTGTAGTCTAAGATCTAGGGTATTTAAATGGTCAGCTTTAATACTGCAACAACAATAAATTAGAAACAGATATTTTATATTTCCCTTGTTGACACTATATTTTCAAAATAGTTTTGCACTTTTTGTTATTGTAAAAATGCCCCCTTTATCTATCCTAATGTTGCTTCGTTTAAACTTTTTAAAAGAATATTGGCATAAAGTGGAAAAACTAATTAAAACATGTTTTAATATTTAAAGAATAAAAAGAAATGCAGCCTCGAAATAATATAATTGCTTACCAATTCCTAGCAATACATCACCACCAACTTGATTACAACGATTTTTTAGTTCTTTCCAAATTGTTTTTAATGAAAAACTAATAAATGTAATATTTTATTGTCCTGGCGCAAAATATATATTTTTTTAATATTTATTTAAACAAACACAAAAGAAAAAATTAGCTATTACGGACATCCTGAGCTACAGCACTTTTTGCAAAAAATGCCCCATTTCACTACCTCCAATGTTGGTAAGAATTAATAAAATATTAAAACATTAACAACAGTATACCTTAAGCTGCATGGGGTAAAATTAAAAAAAAACAATTTATGGTATCTAACTTCTAAATATTTTAAAATTATTTTATGCTGTGGCATTATCTAACCCGTGTCGAATATGGTGGGCACCCTGAATATATGTTTTTAGTTAAAATCAAAAAAATATATTTACAAACTACCACATAAATCTATTTTTCAAAGTACCCTTTTTAATAATACTACTTTTGAAAAAAATGCATAAAATGTTAAAAAATAAATAGTTTCTACATTGTTTTTTGTATTTTCAACATTTGCAAACCCAAGAAAAGCGTGATTTTGAATTAAATATGGTCTGTGGTTGCAGCAGCGTAATAATTTTCATGAAACAGTCAGTCTGCTGAGGTAAAATGTAATACATTTTACATTTTTATTCCTCCTCCAAGAAAAGTGTTACTTTAAGACTACGTGCAGGAAAACTAATTTAAATAAATCCATAGATATCTGAAACAAACAAATATTGGTTGAAAAATATCTTCTTTATTCTCAAATTTGCGTACGTTTTCGGGCGCAAGTTTTGCTAAGATATGAATATGGGTCGTTTTCAATGAGGAAAGGAAGGAGGAGGAAATACTGGGTGTCAACAAATTTATTAGAGAAGCCATAGCTCCTACAGTAATATTATTGCTAAATGATATATAAAAAGAAGAGGCGTTTTTGCATATTTCTCACTTTTTAGTTACTTTCGGTTTAACCGAAAATGGTTGCATTTTTCATTTTTTTTATGGAACATCCTGTATATTATAACATCTTGGAATTCCTGAAGCAATTTTAAAAGGAATTTAAAATCTTTTAAAATTCTTACGTCTGCTTGAATTCTTAAGAGCCATTTGTAATATTGAATTTAGAGGACCATTATCCTTTATTTATGCCCCTATTTTTATTCTGATCGCAAATAAATTGACATAGTTAGACTAATTAATTTTTTTAAGTGCTTTTCTCAAAAGGATTGCGGTTTAAAAAATAATTTGTCAAATTGTTTAATTTGTATATTTTATGCTTAAGATTAATTTAAGCCTAATTATAGCCACCTAGTTCTAATATTAAAAATGGTTTTAAAAAATCAAGTAGGCCTAAAAACTTTTAAAAAGTACATTCTGATTTGAAATACAATAAAAAATTTAAAATTGAAGCCATTTCTTATACAATATACCTATATAAAGTCTTATGCTCCCTATATGTATACTATGTCTAATACTCTGGGTGTTATGGCTTGTTTAATAAATTTGTTGACAATTGGTATTTAGGGTGTCCGTGAACTGTATTTCCAAACTGCTACGGTAGACTTCTCTCATTAAAGTAAGGAAAAAAGTTTATTTAGTGACCAGCATTATTGTTAAACTATATAAAAAACTATTATATTTTAGAAGGAAGAAACCTGTAAAATATAAAAAAAAATGGTTGTCATATTATGTTAGTACACTCCTTTAAGAACACGTCACTAAAATTTTAGAACATAATTTTTAGTATTTATATTACAAAGTCGGTAAGTCACTATAATCAATGAATTTTTATGTACAGTGCGTCCAATCTAACTTGTGCACATTTTAATTGTTTTGTTTTTTTTATTTCTCTATTTAAAAAAAATATTTAAAAACCAACTTGTGCAGTAAATTATTAATTTCTTTTTCTTTTTTTATCTTTTGACATCCCACAAAGGCATATGCCTAAATACCAGAGTACCGTGGGTGTAGGGTTATTAGATGTTTAACCCATCGTTCCCCCTGTTTCGTCAACGTTGTCCAAGCACTGAAACATGCAGATATGCATTTCACAGCACCTTTTAGACAACGCGGTAGTACCACCACAGTCGTTATTTTTTTAAATAGCTACTACCTAAATATGTCGCCTTCGCTGGAAATCGAACCGGCGACCTCTGGCTTCGAAGATCAAAGCTCTGTCCACTGCGCCACGGGGGAGAAGATTACTAAAAACAATTTTACTAACAAAATATATTGACATAACCTTTTTTAATGGGACACCCTGCTTATATTATACCATCAATAAAAGAGTCTTTTACAAAGCTTTACAAAAATACTACATTTTAATATCGCATTTTTTAATAGTTTTTGATATATTATCAGAAAGATTAAAAAATAATAATAGATATAATTTCCATTATATCTACAGTCTAAGTTTAGTCCCGTAAGTAGGTATAGTGGAAATTATATATAATATTTTTCAGATTTAAATAGTCATATTTTCGAAACTATTAAAGATTTTTGTAAAACCTTTTAAGAGACCCTTTTAATAGTGGTATAATATACAGGGTGTCATATTTAGAAAAAAATAAGTTTTGTCAATATATTCTGTTAATAAAATTGTTTTCTGTATTCCTCATACCAGAAAAAAAAATAATAATTTACCATACAAGTTGGTTTAAAATCATTTTTTTAGATTAGGAAATAAAAAATTATAGACATTTAAAATGTGGACAAGTTAGATTGAACCTATTTAAACTTTAAACGCATTTTTCTCAAAACTTTTTTTTAATTGGGGAGCACGATAACTCTAAAAGTTATTGACCTATCTTCTTAAAATTTTGCGCACATATTTTTTACAACAGTTTTTACTATGTGAACCTACAAAATTTCGAAAATTTTTAGAAAACATATTTTTAAAAAGCAAAAACGATGGAAATATTGGGCCAAAAAGTGATTTTATTATTGTTTTGCATTGTATTCCTCGGATTTTTTTAATATTGTTTTAGGTTTATCGACAAATTATGACATTAAGAAACACAAAGAAAAAAAATGTTTTTGATTTTCAAATTACTATTCTTTGGCCAGCATAAATTGATAATGAAATTGAAATGTAACTCCAGTTAATGTACTTTTAAACCAATTACAATATACAAATACAATTTTTTATTGTGATTACTAGAGTTACTGACTTTTTAAACCAATAAAATACATTTTTGCTCAGGTGTTTTTGTCAATTTGTAGTAAACAGAGTAAAGTACCGATGCTAGATTGTCCGCCGATTAGAAAGTCTCTCTTCGACCTTCCTAGAGGAATTTAGCGTACAACCAAAACGATGTAAAACATTAATCTTACAGGATTTTTTGCCACACTGAACTAAAAATAAGCATACATTTTCGTTGGATATTTAAATCACTTTTATAAAAAGTGTGAGGGAAAAAATGTTCGTAACCTAAACAGATGATTTTTGCATTATTTTAGGCAAAAAAGTTTTTATAACATGTCCAAGAATCAGCCTTTTCGGAGAAAAAAAATGTTAAACTTATTTCTTTTTAGTAAAAAGATCAAATATTTTTACCTTAATTATTTAAAATCATATGCCTTATAGCGTACAATGAATCAAAACATCATATTTATTAATAAACTAACTCTAAAAAATATAGTTTTTGCTAATTTAATCCAATTTTCCGAAGAAAAACAGACAAACAAAAAATGTTTGCAATGTGTAAGAGAGGTATAAAAACATTTTTAAATCAGATATAATTTTGTGTATTTTTAAAACAGCGTGTGCCTAATGCTTTGATCCTAAACTTGCAAACAGCAAATAGTTTATCTGCACTAACTAAAGTCGAAAATTTACCTAAATCTCCAAAAAAATTCGTTCTTTCAAGAAAACTGTTAAGGCACTGAGTTTATCCCAGTGCCGCATTTACCAGAAGGCTGAATAGGCTGAAGCCTAGGGCGGCGTTTTCTAGGGGGCGGCAGATTGTGTACTTTATAAATTATTTAGTTGATTTCAATTTTCATTTTGTACGTAGAAATGAAAGTGAGGACCTTTTTTTTGCTATTTAAAATTGTTTTTCAATAAATAGGGAAAAATTTGGGGCGGCTAAAATTAATAGCTTACGGGCGGCAAATATGTAAATGCTCGTCTGGTTTATCCACCCCAGCAGCAATTCGTGGAGTTTCGTTTCAATATTGGGAAATTTACAATGTTTGAAATATCGATTTTATTAATTCTTATTATTGTTTTGTTTGCATTAACTTATTACGATTTGGATTTTTTATTTCCAGAAATTATTATAACATGATAAACTAACATAGATCTTTTAAATATTGATATAATATACAGGGTGTTCGATTTAAAAAAAATAAATTTTTGTAATGAATCGAAAACCCGATGTTCAATTGTTTTTGTTAGCAGCACGTTATTCAGAGGAAAATAATACCTACCCTTTACTAAGTTACCCTACTTCGAATCTCCAATAATAAAGAAGTTAGCAAGAGTGCCGACTTAAAATGATCACCCTTTAATTTCTGCAAAAAACGGCAACAATGTAAGTTTTTGTCATCTGACGTAACTGCTTTGATTTAGTAAAAGACCTATATTTTAGAGACTAAAAAATGACAAAAAGCGCTCATGTCAT
Source organism: Listronotus bonariensis (assembly GCA_014170235.1). Lineage (NCBI taxonomy): Eukaryota > Metazoa > Arthropoda > Insecta > Coleoptera > Curculionidae > Listronotus > Listronotus bonariensis. The sequence continues at coordinate 41,237 of JACEGR010007755.1, forward strand.
GTGCACCCCATTAATATTTTTCAAATAGTCTAGTAAAATAAAGGCTACAGTTAAAAGCACCGGCACCAATAATTTGATTGGTTCGAAGCGCGGCAGAGTCATGAAAAAGTGTCACAATGGGAGGTCATGTTGTTTAGTTTTGGTTAGTTAACTTAAACTTACCATGACCCCCCAACGTGACTGTTTTGCATGACCGTCTGCCGCGCCTCGAAAAATTAAATAATCGGTGCCAGTGCTTTTACTCTAGTTAATATTTTACTAGTCTATTTGAAAAATATTTAAGGGATGCACATGACTGCTTTTTTACTGGGAAAAACGTAAATTAAAATTTTATTGCTTTCTAGCTTTTAATCTCATTTAAGCGCGCTTGTCATTTTTATTGTTCATAAACGGTTATAAATATCAACTTTGTTGTAGATTACATCAGTTTAAAAATTGCAATGAATGTTGGGCCAAATTCATGGATATTTACACCCTGGCAATTACCTCAATCCCAATAAACTTTTTAATGGATATTACGCTTCGATTTTTATGTCACACGGATGTGTTTTACTGTTGTTTCTTTTTTCTAAAAAGCAAACATTAAAGCTCTAAAAATTTGCCACAGTGTCACAAAATAGTTTTTCTACTAGCGTGTGGAAAGCAGCACTTTTCCTCACGCAATTTAGTTTGCGGAAAAGTGGTACTTTCAGCACTAGTTAGGAAATATACTATTATAAAATTCAACTCAAAAAAATATTCTAATAATAATTTTTAACTGCTTTTTGAAAATAATTATTTACTTAAAGTTAAGTTTATTGTATTTAGTTTAGCTTGTTTGGAAAATTTGTTTATCGTTTTTATTTTTGGGAATGTGGCTGTTTTTTTATTAGGAATAGGCTAATTCCACACCCAAAAATAAATATTTTGACTTAAAATTAATTTTTTTTTATCATAAAGCAAAATATCAAAACATTAGTGAAAGTAATTTCAATTTTGCAAAAGACCCCGCTTAATCCTTATGAAAAGTGGCTTTCGGATATTTTTTCTTAAAATTTGTTATGGAGCTCCACGCCCCTGATTAAATGTTTTTATGGGCACACTGCGCTAACCGCCTCTATTTTAAGAGTTATAAAGTCTGAAATTTGGATTTGCTAAGTTGAGATTTCGAGTACCTACTATAAATATAATTTATTTTCTATTTTACTAAAGCTATTACAGGACATTTGTTGATGCCTATTTACCCTGTAATTTTTAAGAGTAAAAATATAATGGTTAAGCAAACATGTATTGGTAACGTATGTCCTAAAAGTTTTGGCACAAAACTCATTTTCTTTAATTTTAACAAAAACAAAATAATATCAAGTTGCCTTTGAAAACAAAAGTTCATTTACTTTATTTAGTGTCAGTTGAGATTTACTTATTTTGAAGTACTAACCAGAACCATTTATAGAACAATAGCGGAGTGCGAGCAGGGAATACCATGTCTGAATCTCCCAAAAGTGAAAGACCACGTGCGAATTTACGAGAAATTAAGAGAAATTGAACTGAATTCCGTCCAGGACCTCATGAGAGACATTCGAAGAAATTTGCGTCTGGTAGAGCAGAATGGGCCACTCCACATAATTCGATAGTATAGTTTAGTTAAGTATTGAGTTGTAATTTATAATAACTAGTTAGTGTTTAAATAAATTTCTTCATTAAAAAAAAACCGATAAATATTGTGTGCCAAAATTTTAAGGACATACGTTATATCGGCCAGTAAAGCAACAAAAAAGAATGTATGTGACTAATCCAGTTAGAAGTTTTTACATGCAGGTATTCACGTTAGATTGTCTCTTTTCCTTACATTGACTATGTGTAAGGTTGTTTAGCTAATTATGTATGAAAGTATTGTGTGTAGAATATTTATTATGGCAGTGGCCTTGAAATATATACATAAAATTGTTATTAAGTTGCCTAAAGTGCACACACTCAAAAGATTATATTTCATTAATTTTTTTGCATAAATAGTGTGCAGACTAAGATTAAAAATATGAATACATTTTGGTACTTTCAGAATATACAGGGTGGAAAAAACAAGGTAGTCTTAGAGTGTACTTTTACTGTGATATCTATACATTATTTACTTTAGCAAATAAACGGAGCAGTTAGTTATATTAACTTGTTAGGACGTATGAGTGCTTAAAAAAGGTACTATTACTAACTACAAATCTTAAAGCTGTTGGTATTTAAGATCTGCTTATACAGGGTGGCACACCACAAGCGCCTTGGTCTCGAGTACAAAAAAATTATTAAAAAATAAATATGTTAAAAATATGCCTGTACTTTGGAAGCAAAATTTAAAATTACGAGGAATTATACGGGGTGCTAAATTAAAATCTATTTAAACTTATGTCTTTTTTAAATAAAACCCTCTGTATATTAATAAATTTTTAGAGAATTAAATTATTAATAAGGTACATAGGTTTTATTAGCAATCTTTATACCAAAAATGTAAGGTTTTAGGGTATTTAAGAATAAAAAAATCATGACAAGAACATAAGTTTAATTTAGGCTACCTTACTTGGCAAGACTTTTTAAATAATTTTACATTGCTAAAATATAATCTGTGCTATAATCAAAACTTAATTTTTTCATAAGAAATTATAAAAAGTGTTACGAAATTATTAATATAAGTTATTAGATACCTTTGATTGCAAATTAGTAGCCTATTTTAAACAAAACATCCTGTACATTGGTTCATTTTTAAATTTAAGAAATAAAAATATAGTGAATTTTTATAGTAATCCCTATACAAAAATGTTAGATTTCTATGAGGTATTTAAGATTTTGCAAAATTCATACCCTATATATTTCGCCATTTACCTTTTTAGTGTTTTTCTAGTATAGTAGGCCGGTCAATTTAGACATTGACCCTTGCAAAAATCTCAGAAAGCTGAAAATTTGCATAGATGTTAGGGACACCATTAATATAAAATTTTGTAAAGTCCCCATCGACCTCATTGTTGCTAAGAAATGTATTCAAGGTCAAAGTTTGCAAAAACGTGTTTCCTTGTTTTTTTGCATGCTGGTGAGTATAACGATAAAAATATAATAAAAGGAAATTGTAGACCATGCAATTGTTTACAAAAATTAAACCTTACCTTTTTTTTCGTATCAATAACCATTTTAAAGAAAAACGATTACAAAGTTTTCTTACGCTGTATTATCCATATTAAGCCTGACTAAGCTGCTTATGACATCACCGGGCTTGTCATATAAGTAAAACTATTATTCTAGTTAGTGCTTTTCTAAAAACAAATTACTTACTTTCATATGAATGAATTTCAAACACCGCGTTCTTAAGGTATAGTTTAAACGCTATTTAATTTATTTTTTTTATAAAAATCATAAGTTTGCTTGGTTTATTAAAAGCAACAGAGCAAATTTAATCATCCCGTAAACCGTTTGGTAGGAGATCAAAGAGATACATTCAGCAACATCATAAATAAATATGTTCACTATATACCCAGACATTTTGGTCAATACGTTACTGTCGTATTTGATGGTTATACAGATTGTATGAAAAATATTAAAGCCGCCGTATGGCAAAAACGTCGGCATCTTCTGATATTATCTTTAATTAATTTATAAAAGTTTCAACCAGCCAACAACTAGTTTTGTCAAACATTCATATTAAATCTTAAGTAATCTTAGATAAATACAATGCTAAAAGAAAAATTAACTGCTAAACATATTCCAGTCAAGCAAGTTGACAATGATACTGATACACCTACCAATTGTAAAAAC
>JACEGR010007756.1:0-45004 GCA_014170235.1 Listronotus bonariensis
TGTAATTTTTAAGATGAAAAATATTTATTATTAAGCTAAATTATTAAACTAGTAGCTTTTCTCAAAAATATCAAATTTTTCTTTGTTTAAATACATTTAGGTCACTTAAAGAAACAAACGTAAATTTATGCTTTATTTTGGTTTAATTAGGTCAAAATTTTTAAAAGTCTTTAGGACAATAATTCATATAATGTTCGCCTTATATAAATCGCCTTCACTGTACATATTTTTTAATTCATTTTATTGTTTTCGTCTTGTATTAATCCTTAAATTAATTTTTAAACTTTTGTGGACGTTTTTATTTCCATACTACTAATTAAATTTCGTTTTTAAATATTGTAACAAAATAAATTTAAAAATCTGTAAAGGCCTTTTCTATAACACGACAAAAAAAACGATGTGAAACGTTAATCCAAAAAAACTTTTAAGCTGAATTTATAGATTGGCGTTTCTTTTTCCGTTTTCCGCTAAACGTTTTTAGTTAGAAGATGAAACAACAACTTTTCATTTATCAATTTATATTTTCTGTTTACCGTTTCCATCAGAAACCGAATCGTCAAACGGCGATCGGTGACGGAAACGTGAATCTATAAATTCAGCTTTAAAATTTAGCCCTATTAAACCAAAGTGAAGTATACATTTACGTTTATTTTTTTTTAAGCGACCTAAATATATTCAAATGCTTCAAGAGTAAGAAATATTTGACATTTTTGCGAAAAATAAACGGCAACAGCAGGGTTATTTAGAACTGTTTATTTAGTTCGATCTAATCGCCAAATAAATTATTTTCTTTTTTTTTTATTAACTTGTACTACAATTCAGTTTTTTAACAAATCTGGAAAACATTTTTAAAAACAATTCAGTTTTTTAACAAATCTGGAAAACATTTTTAAAAATACTTGGCTTGTATTTATTTACGCTAAAACAATTTATCAAATAAAAAAGTGATATATTAAATTTGTTTGACAGTAAATTAGAATTATTTTTTTTAACATTTAAAAAAGTATTTACGGTAAGTTCTTTACAGATGACACTGGTGGGAATTGATTTTTTGTCTTGTACGTTAAAAAATGTTATTTGATGCGGAGTAAACGTTTTACAAATTTTTTAAAAATTTCCAAGTTGGTCTTAAAGTTAACAGAAAAAAATGGATCATTTCTTTAAAATTTTTCCACCTTGTAGTTTAAAAAAGATATTAATGACATATATTTATATGATATTTTTTCTTATTTATCATTAAAGATTTACGCCTTAAAGTGTGTCGGTAGAGTTACTGGACATCTTTAATAAGGAACTTTATTTAACAAAGGTCATTTTTCTATATAACTTAAAAACAAGATTATCAGTTGGTTTTTTTGTTTTCTTTAGTCGCCAAGTTTGCCAACTATTTTTTATATTTTTACTAATAACAAAGTTACTAATGGCGAAAACGTAATTTGTCTAACTCTGTGTGTATACCGGGTGTTAACGAATTTATTAAACAAGCTATAACTCCTAGAATATTAGACGTATCAAAATAAGACTTGGTATAGGTAAATGGTACGTGAAAAGGTACAATATTTTTTCTTCCTAGTCACTTCCGGTTTAACCGAAATGACTTCAATTTTATATGTTTAAATGGAACGCCCTGTATATTATATCATTTTTGGATTCCTGAGACAATTTCAAGTCAGAATGTCACATTTAAAAAAAAAAGTTTATAAGCTTACCTAATTTTTTAGAGCCATTTTTAATATTGCATCTAGGTGGCCATAATTAAATGCAACTTAATCTAGTGGTCCTAGGTGATGTTAGAAAACATCAAGAATTTTAGTGACTTATATGAAACATAGGAATAAAACAATTTGGTAAATTGACATTTTCGTGTCTACTTAATATTTTTCACATGGTAACGCTTTTTCAGTGCCTTATTATCCATTAGGCTGACTAGACTACAGCCTAGGGCGCCATGAAAAAATAGGCGCCAGACAGGGGAGTAATAAATAGGCGCTAGACAGGGAAGTTTCTAAAAAAGTTTAGGTCGGGTGGGGATTAGAACTAATTTTTCTGTCTGCAAATAAATAAAATAGACGCGAAAAGAAGAGAATTAACTGAAAATAGGCGGAATGGAGGTAAGGACCTTTTTTTTATTACTGGAAAATAGGCGCTCTGAGAATTCTAGCCTAGGGCGCCTCATACAGTTAATGCGGCCCTGCGCTTTTTACACAAGCACTTTCTGAATAAAAGAATTTTTAAAATTGTTAAATTACTATTAGTAATTGTCTTAGCAATCCAAAAATGTTTAAAATTACAGGGTGTTCCTTAAAAAGTTAAGTTATTCCGCTTAAACAAAAAGTGAGAAATAAGCGACAACTCTCCTCTTCCCATGCCATTTACCTATATTCCATCTAACTAACACTACAGAAGTTATGGATTGTCTAATAGATTCGTTGACACCCAGTATTTATAAATTTCAAACTAAAACATCTTAACGTTACAAAAAAAAACTTAATTTCAATAGGTGAATGAAAGATATAAATATGCCAGCTTAAAGGATTTAATAATAGGCTTATTATTCGATACCCAAATGTCTAACGGCTCTTTGAAAGCTGGTACAATTAGAGTATAATTTGCAACAGTTAAGCTTTTAGTACTTTCTAATATTAAATTAATTTTTGCCTATTTAAAAATTCGTTGGAAAGTTTATTTACCTACCTTGTATATTCGCCTTCCTTGTATTCCCAAAGGGATCCTGATCGACAGAAATAATTTTCTTATTTTGTAATATGGCTTTGTATTCTGGTCGTATGGTCCTGAGATCGACTGACATTAGTAGGGGCGCGGCTAATATAGCCCATATTGCCATTTGGGTCTTGCTTTGTTCGTAGCTAAGACCAAAATTTCCAATTATTAACTAAAAATGGAAAAAAGGAAAATATATTTTATGTTAAATCCATTTGCTCGGATGAGAAATACATTTGATATGTTAATATTATAATCAGTGCCGGTGTTAGCACTATCGGCGCCCTGGGCGAAATTTCCGGCGGCGCGGCGCCCTTAAATAGAAAAAATAATTTCTGAGATAAAATTTAAAAAAATGAAGAACAAAAAAAAAGGGCCTTACGGTTCGACCCAACTCTGATAGGTAGCATATCTCAGGAATAGCCGTGGGACGTTAAGAAAACAAATCCTCTTAAGAAAATCGACCATAAGAAACCGCTGGAAATTATTTTCAAGTTTCTAACTTTACCGCTATGGGGCGTAACAGCTATAGTCGTGTATAAAAATATTTTTGTTTTGGAAATCACCTAGTATAAGTTAGAAAAACAATATTACCACGGCATTGCTACTAGAATTCTGCATTTTTTGGTTTATTACTTTTTCTCGTAGGGCGTAAAATAACGGCGGTAGGAAAGGGTGAAGTTTTACTGGTTAAAAGGCTCAAAATTTTGGTTTGCTTTAACATAATTAACAAACTTGGTTTTATTTTAAAGCGGAACCTTTGCTGATTAAGGAAAAAATCAACTTTAGTCATATTGTCTTTTGTTGGTACCGCTAGAGGCGCTATTTAACGAGTTTAGGGTTTTTAAATATTTCTTTAAAATTTTAAATGAAATGCCATAGTTATTTTATCAAAAACGGAAACCTAATTAAATTTTCAACAAAAAATCAAAAACCATATATTAATACCTTCATTCCTTTAAAAGATATTTACTAAATACGTTGAAAAGACAATTGAATTTTTAAAATGTTTGTGATTAAGCGTGCCATGACAAAACAAACACAAATATTTTTAATTACCTAGTTAGATAATCACTGATTTTAAATAAAATAAAATAAGGCAAATTATGAAGAACAATAATACATTTTAAAGTATTTTTTGTTCTAGAATTAATTAAGTACAGTTTTTACACAGGTTTGTAAAATTATTTGCCTGAATTTTTTGTTCTTCATAAAAAAACATAATCAAGTCACGATGTTTATGATGACATTAGTAATAGAAAAGTCTTTCAGTTCTGATTTTATTTTTACGCGATTAGGATTATTATTAGGCCTTCTAGTTATTATACTGTGTTATTGCTAAAACAAGGAATAGGTAAGTCCTTTATTTTTGGTATAATTAATCATTATTTGTCCCTAGAAATATACCTCCTTTGTTTAATTTTAATTAATTACTTAATCTGCGTAACTAAAAATATTTTAACAACTTTTCTTTTTAAGTTTTGATCATTGTTTGTCTTAAGCAATAACTTCCCAAGTTTATGCGTATAGGTTAAGAATCACCCTGGAAACATCCCTATTTTATTTTATTTTTAAACTCTACACTAAAACTATACTAAAACCTCTTTCTTATGACACATCACAACATATTGTTTATTTTCAAGATGGCGGCCATAGATAATTTATTTATGAATTCCGTTATTCGCCGCTATATTGAAAATTAAAAATATGTTGTGATATGTCATTAGAAACAGATTTTAGTGTAGAACATAAAGAAAATAGAGGTGTGTCCATTTAAAATGTCAGGAAAATGTTTAAATTTTCTTTCATTAATAGCATTAAAAACTGAAATTACGAAAGGTAAGTGATTTATTAAAGAAAATTGAATATGTATGTATATCACTACCTGTGAAAGTAAAATAGGTCATCATTCTTCTATTTCCACAGCCTTCTAAACAAAAATATGTACTTAAAGCAAAAAATAATGGCGGTACTTAATTTTCTTTAAAAATTTTTTCAGGCCGCCAGTTTAAAAAAACACCCTATATGCTATATCATTAAAAAGGTAATTTTATGAATATATACTGTAAAATTTTTTAGTCTCTGTTAAAAAAAAAAGAAAAAAACTATAGGGTAACAACATCGTGTGTTACCCGGTATTGCATCAGATTTATTTTAATGTAATTTTTGTGCAATTATTTTTATTTTTAATACTAAACTGGGACAATTATCTAAAAAAGCTAATTTAAATTTTTGTTTTTTTTTCAGTTTTGCAAATTCAATTCGTAAAAAAAATTATAAATATGTTCTTACAAAATGTCTAGCCATGTTTAAGAATGTTGACCTCCTATTCTTGTTGTAGCCATCAAAACTTGTAGTTGAATGCCATGGTCAAAGAATTAAATTCAATTTATAACCAAATAAAACCATAAGGAGATTAAAACTATTCAAAACAACGAATTCACTATAATGACGTGGGTGTCCATGTCATAATTCTAAAAATATCTTTATTTTGTTTCTTATTATATTTTGGGATAGTTAAAGTATAAAATAAAATAGTTTACGAAATTACCAGTTTAAAAACGAAAAACCCTTTAAGAAGTAACAGTTAATCCTCTGGAAAGGTAAAAATATGTATTTTTTATTGGCTAAAAATAACCCTTGAGCCTTTTTTGATAACACACCTAATTTCAATACTTCATACTGTTTTAAATTCTAATTTAAAATTATATTTTGGTATTAGTCCACATTATTTTTTCCACGAGACGTTTTCTTTCCTCGTCTTGACCAGGGCCGGATTATCCATTAGGCAGAGTAGGCAACTGCTTAGGGGCCCCGCAGTAATCAGGGGGATGACCTTTTTTGCACTTCAATTTGATAAAAAACCAGAACGCATTTCTTTTCCTCTCGATTTTATTAAAAAGGGACCCCGACAGCTCTTTAGCCTAGGGGCCATGACGAGACTTAATCCGGCCCTGGGTCTTGACAGAAAATTCAGTCTCTAAACTAAGTAACACTAGACGAAGATACGCTACTGATTTTAAGAACAAACATTCTACCTACATACATAATGATAAATTTATACTTATTCCTTATGTTTATAATAGGTACTTCATATTATGTAAGCGTCATAATATATGTGATTTCACCCACTGTTAATCATAATAATGATTAAAAAACTATTAATTACACATGTCATGTGTATTATGCCATTGTTTTCTTCACAATCTGTCGATCTTGTTTTATACACCTATTAATTTGGAATAATAATTTTAATAATGGACTTTTTATTAAAATAATTTTTTTTACATAATACTCTACAATTATAGTAATTAAAATTGGCAACATTAGGTATACTTCTATTAACACCTCAAATTGGAATCTTTTAGATCCATAAGAAGCAATAGAACTGTCAAATTTAATGAAGCGTTCTTCTGAGTTTTCTGTCACAACTAAAAATAGTATTAATAGTATATTATATACCTAGGGTGATAAATGAACTATTATTTACCGAGCAGATATAATGTGCGAGGTAAATAATAGCTTTCTTACCCGATGTATTTATATGTATACAGGGTATCCCAACTCTATTTATACACCAAATAACTAACTTAGTTATTTATTTATATATATTTATTTAAAACTAAAAATTTGTTAAAATATATAGGGTGTTCCATTTAAAAACCAACTTGACAATAAAAATTATGTTTTTAAGACACCTTGTACATTAACCAGTACTCTCAGGAAAAAAAAGTGTATTCAAGTAAACATTTTTTTATCTTAAGTTTATTTTTGTATCTTGTACAGGGGCGAAGTAATTTGCTGTATAAATAGAGTTGGGACACCCTGTATAAATTTTTTTGCTTCTAACATTAATTTTCTACCTCTAGTTGATATTTAAGTTAAAACTATAGAATTTTTCTTATTATTTACCTAGGTGTTTTTTTATTATCATTATTTACCAAGTGTAAGAAATATTAATTCTCGTTAGGGGAATGGAGTAAATACACTACTGAAAAGAATTATCGCATATGCTCGATTTCTTCCATAAGCTTCAATACAAAAATGCTTTGATTAAAATGACCATATCTCTTTTAATAATTAAGTTATCAAGACAATTAAAAAATAAATTGTTAAGAAAACGTGAAGCTATAACTTTATATTAACCGTTGTTATTTACTGTTAGCAATACATCCTACGGGGTGGGTAAAAAAGTTTGAAAAAATGAATAATTTATAATCGCCCTATATAATGTACTGTTAAAAGGAAGAAATCTTATTTGTGAATAATTTATACCCCTACCCATTTCTGATATTTTATAATCATAAATTCAACTACTTCCTTTCAACAGCACATCATACCGGGCGATTAAAAATTAATCGAACATATGCGATAATTCTTTTGAGTAGTGTAATAGCAATTTTTCAGGTTAGCAGTTAAAAAAGAAATTTTAGCAGGCTTTTTTTTAAATTCATTACAAATGTGTGCGTTTTTTGAGTTTAAAATAGGTTTTTGTTACCATAAACATATGTCCTGTAATCTTCTCCAAGTTACCATCGTAGTTTGGGTAAAAAATCGATTTTTTTCATGTGGTAACAGTTTGCATCAGATCTTTACTTACATTTAGTTTAAAACGACTGTAACACAGCAAGCTATGAAGATATTATAAGTTTTTAAATTAAGTATTTTGAAAATCATTGCATGAAGATGCATTTCTTCCAGTACAAAATGTTTTAAAAATATACAGGCTGTTTACGAATGGTGTTTACAAGAGGAAAAATGGACTAAAAATTTAATTTTTAGAACAAAAGTTAATTCTGTTAAAAAATTTTGTTTGTAAAGAAAATGATTCACTAAGAAAAAATTTTGATTTTGAATACAGGATTCGCAAAAACTTAAAACATTATTTTTTTCTCCAAGAGTAAACAACCATTTATTTTTAATTTTTAAGCAAAATATAAGTTAGAAAAGAATTAGGTATGTAATCAATAAAAACAATAATACGAAATTTAATTGAACTCCATAATTTGGCGAAAACGCTTTAATCACATTCGTTTACAGCTGAAAAATTGTGTTGTGTAAGAATTTCGGGGGTAGCAGGTGTTTGCAAAAATAACTATAAAAGTTTTTTGGATATTTTATTATCAAAAGTTAAAATAATTAAGTTTTGATAATATATAACCAAAATTAGTTACATAAATTTGAAATGCTATTCTAAATAAGTTTTCAAAGTGGTATTTTTCTTAAAAATCAAAAATAAAAGTAGTTTGCTCTCATTAAGAAAAAACATGTTTTTTAAGTTGTTGCGTACCCTGTATACAAAATTAACATTTTCTCTTCGTAAAACATATTTTTTACAGGCAAAAAGTTTGATCAAGAATAACTTTTTTGAAAAATATTTATATTTATATTATCTTTTTGTCCTCTTGTAAACTCCATTCGTGGACAGTCTGTACACTAAAAATTAAATTTTCAAGAATACACAAGGTGATCCAGATTTTTGGTCTACCACGACTAAATACAACAGCTTGTATATCTACAGTTTTTGCGAAATGATAGCGCTAAGAGTATAATGTCACTTTTCTTTTAAAAATTTTATTTCTTAAGCGCCTAGTACATGGGATACGGTTACGTTACTTTCTTAAAACACTGTATATTGTATGTACCTAAATTATTTTTAATGAGTTTCCGCCGCACATAGGTCATTTTAACGATTTTAGGAATTAATAAATATTATTTTTGCATATCTCCAATATTGAAGGTATGTTATTCTAAATAGGCTAAATATGTCGATAAAGCGAGGTAAAAATGATAAATGCTGCAAATGATCCCGTTTAGTTGAGATTGTGTTCCTAAGCAGTTGTCAGTTATTTATTTATTCCCAACAACATAAATTTCGTGTATAGTATTTTGTTTTTCATTTAACATATTTTCTGGATTGCAGAATTTTCATAACTAGATTTATAATATGGAAGGTAAGTACTAATGCTCTGAATTATGATTTTAGTTGTACTCGTAATGTAGTGATTATACGAGTCCAACAAAAACGTTGGCAGTAAAATTTACGTTAGACATTTAAAAGAAGATCTCGCAAAACCTATATTCTACTGTATCCTTTGTGGTTTATTTTTTTATAATACTTCACTATATAGTTGTTAATACAACATAAGTTTTTTGTGCCAACATCCGCCAGGTAAACAGTTATCATTTTTTTCAGGCTGCAAGTCTATTGCAAGACGGAATTTATTTGAAATTTGGCGTAAAGAAGAGAGTTTAGAAAAAAATAATTTAGAGGCAATAATTTACGTTTCTACAATACTGAGTTTGGACACATATGTAGAAGACCCCATATTCGATATAATAAAAAAACTCTTAAAAATTTTAATAGTAAATTGACTAAAAAGTGGAAGGACAGCAACAAAACTGTTAAAGTGTTCAAACATCGGCATCAACAGTGGTTAGACGGAAATATAGACCTTAACTTACGAAAAACTGATGACAAACAATCTGAAGCAACATCGAGAATGACAAATGCAAGACGGGGTCGACCTACCAAAGATTTTGTTGAGGTAAAAGACCAAACGAAAAGGCAAAAAGTGTTGCCATTAATAGAAACATATTAATTCGAAGAATGAATGTTTACTACTCGTAAAAGCTTCGAAGCAGCGGGTGAACGAAGTACTTTAAAGATACTAATAGAAATTGGAAAATGCTTAAAGCCTTTAAAGATAAAAATATTGCATTCTCCAGCGCCTGCAGTACCAATTATGTACACCGATGAAGAAGCTCTCGCTCTGTATATTGATGACGAATTTACAAAAAATCGTACATTTTGATGCAACAAGGAGCTAAATTAAAAAATGCAAATATTTATCCTTATTACAATAAAATATTAGTGGAAAAAAAGCTTTTTATCCAGACAAGAAGTGCATAACAATATCGGATATCTTTGCAGAAGTAACTCTTCAGGGTTTAGTCGACTACACAGTAAAACGTTTATTAAATGTACAAAAAGACTTGATTATACAATGTACCCAGAAGCCCAATAAATTATTTTTAATTCACCAATGGGGAGCCGAAGAAAGCGCTTCACAATCCACATACAAACAACGTTTCAGTGATGACGATACCATAATTGTAGAAAAAAGTTATTTTAACTTGTTTGCGGTTTGCTTGGTTCCACTCCATTTATGTACCCCAAGTGGCAATATCTTTTGGCAGAATCCAAGGCCATCATCGACTGGATATTGTAGGCATCTTGATTAAATTAATTTAATTTGTAAGAAGAAAACGGAAATGAAATGAAATGAAATGAAATATTTATTATCAGTCAAATTGAGTTACAACAACAACTTGTCAAAAACGTCAAATAACTTAATTAATTTAAAACCTAGCCTAACTATTCAAAAATACAAAAATATAAAAACTTACAATTCGGACATATAAAAAAATAATAATTAGACAAACAATTAGTATACAATTTAAGACAATCAGAACAGTTCTTAAAAACTTACAAAGATAAAAAAACAGAAATCCAAACTATATCAATTTATTTAGTTAGTTATAGTTATCCAACCGATCATAGAAATATTCCTCCACAGAATAGTATGCCCGTTGAGCCAATAGCGTTTTAACTCTTGCGAAAAAGATTCTGTTTGATTTAATATCCCTTAAGTGATTTGGTAAGTGATTATAGCACTTTATACCCATGTACTCAAAAGAGTTTTGACCCACTGTAAGCCGACTAAAAGGTTGTTGTAAGAGGTTTTTATTTCGGGTCGGGTATGAATGCACTTCGTGTCTCTGTATAAAGTCACGCTTGCACGTTCTAATATTTTGCACCAGTGCAAATATATAGAGACCTGGAAAAGTAAGAATATTCAAGTTAATAAAGCTGTCCCTGCAGGTCTCAAGACGGAAGATCTAGTAAAAGAAGAAATAGGAAATATAAAAACTCAAATTACTACTACCTTCTTATAATAACGAAGATACAGAAAGCAGTGATGATAGTGATGAATAAATAAAATAATTTTAAAAAACTCATAACCTAAGAATAAACATAAGGCTAATTTTGTTAATGTAATACCATTAATAATATTAAATTTTATTATTAAGTTGTAATAGTAATAATATGTGTTATATCGTGAACATCAGTTATTCCAATTGACTCCAATATTATAATTTGTTGTATAATACAGTAAAATATTAAAGAATGCACCTAAAAAGTATAGATTTCTAATAAATAAATGCTTAAAAGAAGTTTCATTTCATGATAGTATTTATTCAGCGCTAAATAACAAAAATTGACCTATGTGCGCCGGTGGCATTCCTTAATTATTCTCGGAGCAAACTTTATTGCTCCCTGGGCAAATTTTTCTATAGATATTTACACTTAAAATGTTGCAAAATGATACCCTAATTAAATACCCATCTACACCTAGGAGTAAACAGATTTCACTATTTGATCGCATCAGGTACTTATAACAACAATCATTAACCATAAATATTTTATTTTAAAACGAATTATCGACGATGCTACCAAGCAAGCTGTCACATTGCTGGCATAAACAACATGGTTTTTAACATCAGCGAATGGTCCGAGAGCAATATAATAAGCTCCCAAGGAACGCTCCCTCATTGCTCTCAAGAGTAAACATCCAGAGTTTTTCATAACCCATCTCTACTTGAAACATAAGGATATTATTTTCACTCCATTTTAGTGCAAAACCTATAATCGTGCCAGTCCTTTTTATTCACAACTCTACACTCCCATTAATGCAACCGATTTAGAATCATTAATTGCGCGTCAAAATTACAATACATTAACAGTTTAACGTAACATCAGGTTTGCGCAATTTAATTGTAAGTTAAATAATGGATTTTTAGGTTGGAATAATTCGGATTTTGATTCCCATCCCATTGTACGTACATATGTGCAACGTGTAATTTGATTTTAATGGAGCAACTGTTTATTTTATTTTAGCAACAATACGAGCAAAAAAATTTAGTTTATATGAGGCGTTGAGAACCAGACCTGATAATCTTACAAACAAAAACAAGTAACTTAACACCTAATTTTCAACAGACGAATTCTTATTTATCAGAGCCAGTCTGGCCTTACAATAATTATTAAAGGATAGTACTAGCACACTCAGTCCACTCTAGCCGTAGTAAATTGGGGTATTCCTTTTATTATTTAAAACCGCTCGGAACAACTAACACCGTAAGTGTTCCTTTTATAATGGAGTTGTCATGCAGAACCTTTCTATTACCTTTCCCCTTGCCTCTCAGGCACCATCATCGCATGAGGTGCACGTAGTGTTCTGACATAAATGACATACGCCAAAGGGCAAATAGTAAATATAGTTGATTAAATTTGAAAAAATCTTTAATAATTTATTGTGGGTAAATATTTAACCTTAAAAATTACTATAGACCACGGATGACTAAAACAAAAACCAAACAAAGAACAACAAAGTTGTCAAATCTTATACATGTCATGTCAACGGGCAAATCCCACTTTTTTTGGCGTTTCTTTTAAAACTGTTTTGATCAATTCGGAGAACGGTTCTACAAGTTAAAAGGAATACACCAAATAAGGTTTATGCTATTGAAAATACGTGTTAAACTACTTTTTCAGCTTTGTGCGATGGTCCGCTATGGGTAATATGTATAAAAATATATATAGAAAGTAATGGAACCTTAACAACAAAAACATAGTAGCCTCTTTATATGCAGAGCAATGCGGAATTTATTTAAAAAATAATAACAGCATAACCAGTGTATTTAAGGTTTAAATCTTTTAAAATTTAATGAATTTATAAGGTAAGCCAATAACAGGAAAAAAATGCAAGGGTAAACTCCACTTCTAAAGAGGTTATTAGCCTATGTGACTGTTAAAAGTTTCTGTTGAAACAGGAAAATTATGTTCAAAATTAAAAAATCGCGTATGTTTATTCTCTTTATTGGGTAATTTAGTGATAAAATTAAGTTTGGGTGTTACTAGAAGCACATTCAAAACTAAATTATAACCTCCAAAAACATATATACTTTTTCTGCATTTCTGATAAAGAGGCTACTAAAAATTTTTAAATGTGCGGTGCGACAATTTAGGGATTGAAAATAAAGATTTAAAAACTTTATTTTATTTAATAGAATGTATGGACTTTTATACCCTTAACTATGATACCAATAGTAAAAATATTCCCATTTTCTTCTTTTTCTTATCGCAAACTGTTAACAGTAATATATCTATGAGTGCGAAAATTGCACTGTCATGTTTTTAATTGTTGAATTTGACAACCATTGTTAGTTTTTTTAAAATTGGGTTT
Organism: Listronotus bonariensis; assembly: GCA_014170235.1. NCBI lineage: Eukaryota > Metazoa > Arthropoda > Insecta > Coleoptera > Curculionidae > Listronotus > Listronotus bonariensis. The sequence goes on from JACEGR010007756.1 coordinate 13,032, forward strand.
TGTTTTATTGTTAAATAAATTGTTTAGAACATTATTAATATTTCATTTAATATTTTCACTTTCTTCGAGGAATTTTCCCCTAAATTACACTCGTGCATCAAAATAATCAGATAATTTAGCTTTTAAGTGTATTGCCTTCTAAATACTAATCTCGTTCCTTTTACATTTCATTTCATTCACAAAATATGAGAATGAACTCTAGTAGTTTTTAGGCAATACGCTTTCAAGCAAAATTATCGATAATTTTGATGCACGTGTGAAATTACCCCGATAATCACTAACAAAAACTCTTTAATAAAAAATTATTCCATTTGTGTCATTTAACTCTACGTTGCATGTGACATTTTATACTAGAAATAAACTAAACTTATAATGAAAACAAATTTTAACCACAATTTGAACTTATTAAACTAAACAGACAACGCAAAAAAAAACTATCTAAACGCTAGACAACAACTAAAAGCTTGTTGTGATATATGAAGGAATATTGCATGTGGGTCATACACAGGGTGTTTTCTAATTGCAAAAAGAAAATTAAGTGGCATATTCCTGTTATTACTCTATTAAAAAAAGTGAATATAAATACAATACAAGAAAATTAATTGTTTTTTAGATACTGAGTATAACTTTTGAATTGGGTTATTATTAATTACAATTTTATCTAATCCAATTTGACTTGATTAAATTTATTAGGTCCAATAGTGTCAACATCTGAACTAAAAAACAGTGCTGTTTTTGGGTCTTCTGTCACCCCGTGCAGAATGGTGCCCTCCCCTGGCGTAAAAAAATATTGCCCGCAAAATTTTTTGAAGAGCAAAAAAAGGGCCCCCTCACCCCCACATTGTTTTGTATTTTTCTTTTCTAAATATTTTTGAAAAAAAGTCCCCACATTTTAAAAAATCGCCCTTCATTTGCCATCCTTTGCCAAAATGCCGCCTTTTAATTTTTGTCGGCCCGTACGAATGTCCCTGCTGCACCCCCGCCAGGAATCGGCCCTTCTAAAGAACTTTACTAAATTAAGAGCTTTTAAACGAGAAACGTAAAATATTTATATTTTTTAAATAGCAAATACAAATGTTTTACTTTAACTTACCTAACTATGATACAAAAATTGCTTAAAAGCCAGTAGCGTACATTTTTGGAGAAAAATATTCGTCTAGGTGCCTTTCGAGACGCCACTGGAATTGATAATAATTTTCTCTATTTTTGTTATAAATAACTTTGCCGAATTTCATAAAAATTAGATAAATAATATGTGTTTATAGGATATCAATAAAAACTATTTTTTAACGTGTTTAACATCCTTTATCTTGGAAACACTGTATTCCGGACCCATGTTTATGTAAACTTTTTTCATAAAATTAGCCTAATGACTGAGACCGTAAATTTATAATAGTATAAATGTATATTCTTTAATATAAATATGGGGTAAGTTGTACTTCTAAACGGTTACTTGCCTATGTGACTGTTGAAAGTCTCTTTAAAAACTAAAAAACATGTTAAAAATTAAAAAATCTCGTTATTTTTATTTATTTAGGTAATTTGATAATAACATAAAAGAAAAATTAATTAAAGACATACATTGCTTGTTTAGATTTTTTTTTATGAGAGCGGCAACCTAGAAATAAGTGATTAATTTTTTTAAATAAAGTATATATATATATATATATATATATATATATATATATATATATATATATATATATATAATTTATTTATCTTTCTTAAACCATAAACCAATAATTATTTATTTATTTTTCTTGGGTATAGGTTTTTTTGTTAATAATTGAAACTACTTCATTACATAGCTAACATCTGACCTTTCGCCCAGCGTAGTGAGCTTTTTCAAAAATTTTATATGTGCTCAGGCAACAACCACTAATTTTACAAAACGCACCTCGAAAAAGATTGTTATAGGCTCACATCTTATTTTGATTTTAATAAAATTTTTGAAAAAGCTCACTACGCTGGGCGAAACGTCAGATGTTAGCTATGTAATGAAGTAGTTTCAATTATTAACAAAAAACCTATACCCAAGAAAAATAAATAAATAATTATATATATATATATATATATATATATATATATATATATATATATATATATATATATATATATATATATATATATATATATATATATATATATATATATATATGGCAAGGTATTCCATTAAAAATAGGAAAATTGGCATTAACTTTCGGTATAACCAGAAGTGGTAGAACTGTCAAAATATTTTAGTCGTATGTCCACTGACTTTATGTTACCAAATTTTTAGAAACTTCCAAGGCAGCATCTTGTAGGACCCCCTGTATAGTAAGTGTAACCTATTTCGTAATTCTATAGGTTTTGTTATAATTAATACTATTAGTTTATTAGCATAACAATTAGATACGCGACCAAGGAATCAGTTCACGCCTGGCAGTCTCGGTTAAGAACTTATTTTATTGGATTATGATAAAATAATTTTGACCGGAAGCCCTTGACCTATGTTTAGGGGTTGCAACTTTCTCCGTATAGTAAGTAATTTTTTTATATAATCTTGATAAAAAGCATAAAAGTAGTTAACTATTACGAAATTAATCGAATTCGACCCTGATAAATGAAAGATAGCATAATAAAGTAACTTGCTTGTCATTAACTAATAAGGAAAACTGCATAAAATGCAAATCATTTATTGGTTAGGAAATAAGCTTTAAAATTAAATAAAATAAGTGCCAATGTTACAGATCATTTTACTATGTTTACCTAACTAAAATAGAAAGTTGTTAATTAACTGTTATCAAGTACTTGTATAAACCTGGTAGTACTACAAACAGCTCATTGTTAGAACAACCATTCAAACAAAATGGTGCTATTTGTTTACTTTTTATTGTTGTTATTTTTATTTAGTTCACATGTTTCGTACAATGCAATAGTTCAGGAAAGTAGGTAATATTGTAATATGTTAATGGTTTTCCTTATTCTAAAACATTTTGTGATTTAGATCTTTACGCATTTAAATACCAAGTAAACGCATAAACATACCAATTATTAAAGTAGTAGTACCGGATGATTTTCAAAGGTTATTCCCCGCTAGGAGTTTTTTTTTATCTTAGAGAGAATAAATTTTGGTATATCGATATTTCATCTAAATGTGCATTGGTTGATTTATTCACTTTTTTCCTATCTCTTTCGATTTAACCGGAAATGACTGCACCCTTTAAATTTTAAATGGCACCACCGGTATATATTACCATATTTTAAAAGTATAATAATATGGCATTCTGAATACAATGACACTTTGTCATTTTTAACGCTACTGCTGTAAAAAATAAACTTTTTTTTATTTTCAGTCTAGAGTGCCATGACTAAGTTAAAACAGTTAATTAAAAATCAAATTTTATTTTTACTAGCTGCTAAGATATAACAACACAACACTTTAGGTAAAAAGTTCAAATGCGCTCAAATATCTCTGAAAACTTAATCTGCGTTTAGTTTTGGCATTAGAGGGTTTCTGGGCAAACTGTGATACTGTCATTATTGCCAGATTTTTCAGTTTTGTACTACATGTAATATTTTTGGTATTTTATATGAACTGCTCAATTAATTATAATTGCAATAAAAGAAGTGTGCCAACTTTAGTAGGATTTCAAATTTTTAAAATAATATAATCTGCTCCAGTTACCGAGATATCACATCACAATTCTATTAAAATTTGGAAAAAATTCTGATATCACCGATCAATGAAACATGCAAAAAAACCTAAATGCCAAGTTTTGTAAACATAGCTTAAGCGCTTTTAAAGATTTTTAGGTTCGAAATTATTACTTTTTGATGAAAGTGTAGTGTATCATATCTCAAAAACTAGTAGAGACAGAAATTTGAAAATTAAGAAATCTAATAAATTTGATCCGTCCAATTTAATGCAATAAAAATAGGTGAGGCTTTTTATTAAAAAAATAAAAGAATATGTATAACATAAAACTAGGAAATCTGGCAACAGTGCCGATATCAGTATTTAATTCCACATGTTCAAAACACCTTAGGTACCAAACTTGCGGTACTTTTTACTTGTCCAGTATGTAGGTGAGTATAAGTATTTAGAATGTCATATACTATCGAAATATATGTGCATATACCGGTGGTACCATTTAACTAATTAAAAGAAATAGCTATTTCTGGTTAATCCTGAACTGACAGAAAACCAGTGAATAAATCAACCAATCCATATTTATGTCAAATACCTATCGATATACAAAATTTCGTTTTTGTGTCTTAAATAGTAAAGAGTTGATAGGGGGCACCACCTTTGAGAAACACCTGGTATATACAAAATTATTTAAATTAGTTGGGATTTCTCTGATAATTTACATAATTTATTTAACATTTTAATAGATGAACATCATAAATCATTTTATTTTAATATAGGCCAAAGTCTTACGAATAAAAAATATGAGTAATACGCGTAAAAGTGGTAATCTGTTGTTTCCACATTGATATTTTCTGTAAGCAATGTGTGTGGTAATGTGTGTATGTTGTGAAACTGCTACTAGATTACAGAGTTTGTAAAGACCGGCCCGAAGAGCTGTTTTATTTAAATTAGTAACTTTAATATAACCCCTATTTTATGATGTTCAATTTTAGTTTAGAAAAATAACTATCACATTGCCATCGTAATGACAACCTGGCCTAATTCTTAAAAAAAAAAATAGTTAGTGACCCTTCACTTTTTATTCTACTCTTTATATTATCACCATTATCAAGATCTTTAATAAAGCTTTAAGAAAATACCACATAAATTTATGTAACTTGATTAGTTTCGGAAATATGGACATCCAAATAGGGTACCTATTTAGGAAACTTTTCATTTATAGTATTTATGCATTAATTTCATATCAAAAAGTTCCAATTTTGTTAATTGATCCGTTAAAAAAATAAAAGGACGGGGTCATTAGAGAAATGCACTGTATACAAAAATATTTTATACAGTCCTTGCATCAGTGACGTTCTTGTCGGCAAGTCTCTAGGTTTCTGGTAAAAGTCTGGACGTCACTAATTATTGCACTTTGACTTGACTTCTTCGTTCTAAAACACTGGTTTTGAAATAAAAATTATTTTATTTATCAGAACGGTTAATTTAATTTTTGGTATGTATTTGCAATAATTTTTTAAGAAACAGTGTATTATATTTTAGATTTAAATAATATCCTGAAAATCGAACTAGACCGTTAGAAAACAACGTAAGCCGTTGGGTACCTACGTTGTTTACGTGCACGTTTGTCCTATTGAGAACTGTAATTGAGGCGTTGAGCCAAAGCGGATCATTCCACAATTCAAAAAATGTTCTTTAACGCGTATTTTCAATAGTATAAAACTTATTTATCAGAGCGAAAGTGGACTTAGTAAGCTACCTCTATTCTATATTAATTCTTAGCCTATACTTTGGGTCAGATAAATAAGTGTTATGCTATTAAAAATACTTGTTAAAGTACATTTTTAAATTGTGAGATGGTCCGCTCTGGCTCTCAACGCCTCAATTATTATCTTTGATATACCAAAAGGTATATGAAATCCTACTTAAATTTAAAAATCAGCGATCGAAATATATTTTTGTCCTCTTGCGGAGAAGTTTTGAAACTATATAATAGACATTGAAATAATTTAGTGCGGTTTAAAGAATGTGAATCTATTAAAAAAAGTAGTAGATAACACCAAAATGGGGATGTTGAGAGTCCTATATCCGTATATCTATGACCTGTGCGGTATACCTACTGACCACAAGAAGTAGGCACCAAACTATTATTAAAAATTTAAAGTTGCCATCACGATTTAATTTGCCTCTAAAGGCTATCAAGCCCAGGCCCTCCTGACTCCTTAATATGTACGCCACTGTTGTGATTTTACTTCTTTTCTAAAAATGCATTTGGAGTGCTGCTGCTCTTCTAACATTTAAGAAATATAATTTAATAAATAATCTTTATAAAGTATGTAAAACCCACTTAATTTTTTTCACAAAAACTCATATAGATGAACTAATTTTAGTATAATTTACCGATTTTTCCTATTTTAACATATTTAATAGTTTTAGTTTATATGAGTTTAAGTCGTAGTATCAAGAATATGTGAGTTATCGTTAAAATAGCCAAATAAATAATTAATTATACACCAAACCAGATTAGTTAGTAATAATCTATTATTTCCACATTGATTTCTTGAACTGGTATGTTATGAAACTGCTACTGGATTTATTAGCAATGGATAAATCATGTTTTATATGAGTTTATGATTTCAAAAGCAGATTAGTTTTTTGTTGTAAATTTTATGTAATCAAAAAACTATTTAAATTTATTGCTTAGGATTTAAAAATTGGCATATTTTGAGGATCCAGCTGAACTTCTTGGTTATGAAACCAAGGTTAGTAATTTGGTAATTTCCTTTAGAAATAAATTACCATCATTAACCTATCTGTTTTATAAATTTTGTTTTTAATAAATTAAATAATAATATTATCGAATATATGAATTTTGAAACTAATAATAACATTACTAAAATATTCTTTAATTACTTAAGATTAAGTCCCCTTTTTACTTTTCTTCTTAAAAAATATTAGCTTTTATTGAGGTTATTTTAAACAGTTATTCTTCTTTTAATAAAAATAAATTGACAAAAAACTGTAGCAAAAATTTAAACAGTTTAGTATCCAAAAATCTTTAAATTTTAAAAAATTTATGTACCTAGTTGGAAATATACACTAGGATCAGTAGTTTTTTGTTTTTACAATAAAAATGCCTTTTTCATGCCTTATCCAATTATACAGTGTTTTAGGAAAGTAAGGTCACGGGTAAATATCTCATAACCTAGGCGTTCTAGGAAAAAATTTCAAGCAAAGTGTTTCATTAAGTCGTGGTAGTTTTTTTTAATTTTGGCAGACTAAAAAAAAATGTACATAAATATCACCTTATACAAAATATTTTTAGAATGTACCGGGTACCGCAGAATCCTTTTTCTTTTTAAAATACAGGGTGTTCCATTCAAAAAAAAAAGCTTTTGTCTACCACGCCTAAATAAAATTTTCTGTATATCTGTAGACTTCGCGAAACAGTGTCGCTGGAGTACTATGTAACTTTTATTTAAACCTTTTTATTAAGCGTGTAGATCATTAAATATTTAACCGTTATGATAATTTCTTAAAACACTGTACCTAATATAGTTTTGCTGAACATATTTTCTATATGATACTCTTTACATGAGATGTAGAACGCTCCCACCGTCCTACGTCTGACCCTAGGCCTTGTCAAATAAGATGAAGGGCAATGTAAGTACCTTCTTTCAAATTCCCTTAATAATATTGGATTAAAATACATTAAATTGTTCAGGTTAAAGTACTAAAGACAAAGTATATTTGCTAGCTGTTTGCTTTTACAAAAAATTGTCTCTCAGTTCTTAAACCATATGCAAGAGCAGACACGTTTTAAACAAAGAATTATTTGATAATATCGTCATCAGGTACTATTAAAAATAGCCAAATATTTGACTATTAAATTATAGTTTAAGCCGAAACTTCTAGAAAATTTAGATTTCTTTTAAGCTAGCAACATTTCTTTCCTCCTAACTCCACACTCTCCATCTTTTCCAAATCTGCTTCTGCTTGGATGACTGTTTCAGTAGGAGAGGAGGTGTTTCCATTTATGAAAAATGCCTCTTTGAAAAATCTTTTTCTGTTTCACATTTTGATCTCAAAAGAAAGTTAAGGAGGTGGTGGAGGAGAGAAGGTGTTTCCATTTATAAAAATGCATCTTTTAAAAGACCTTCTTTTGTTTCACATTTTTTCTCGAAAAAAGATAAGGAGGTGGTGGAGGAGAAAAGATGTTTCCATTTATGAAAAATGCCTCTTTTAAAAGACCTTTTTCTGTTTCACATTTTTATTTGAAAAAAAGTTAAGGAGGTGGTGAAGGAGAGAAGGTGTTTCAATTTATGAAAAATACTTCTTTTAAAAGACCTTTTTCGGTTTCACATTTTTATCTCGAAAAAAAGTTAAGGAGGTGGTGGAGGAGAAAAGGTGTCTGTGTTTCTATTTATGAAAAAATGTCTCTTTTAAATGACCTTTTTTGTTTCACATTTTTATTCCGAAAGAAAGTTAAGGACTGTGAAACTTGTGTGCAGAAATTTATCATTTTCGATTAAACTTCTGAATATTTAGGCCTCAAGTTATTGCCTTTTCCTTTACTTTGGACATCTATGAAGCATAATACCTTAGACTGAACTATTCTGAGACTCTGAGAAAGGTTAGGATACCTGTAATCATAGCCTTTAATTAAACCAAAAGAAAGCACAAAACTCGCTAATTCTGAAAAGAAAATTTTAAGCTTTGTGTTCAAAATCCTAGTAATTAGCCTCATATTCATATTCATATTTAAATTTTACAGTTTATAATATTTTTTATGAATGCTAACACCATTAAATCTGTAATTATGATCTTAGAATAATAACTCAACCACAGCAACAAACCGTAAATACGTATGAATAGTAAAGATCTTAAGCAATCTGGCTGTTAAAGGAAATGTTTCAAAAGGCAGCATGACTGACGGCAAAACTATTCAAATCAGAAAACCGCTAACTGTTTAGAAATAAGATATTTATGGTTACGTTAACACCTAATTTACGAATGATTATCTATATAAATATTTAAAATGTAGTATTTATGTACGTTAACATTAACATGTTCTGTAATATTATTTACTGCTGTCCTACTGTAACTATTAACCAGAGGCGCACAACAAGCTTTAGAAAAGATTTTTGAATTCATAATTTTTATAAACTTACATCAGAATAAAATTTTTTACGAGTCCATTAATTGCTTTCTAATTGTCTATTCTATATCATAAATTGTATTTTTGTCAACTTTGTATATCAACACAGTTACCCAAGAAGGCAAAAAACAAGTTGAGAAGAAAGAAATTTTAAAAAATATTAGATAAGAAGTAGGTTGTAGAAGTGCAGTCTAGTAAAAGGTAAAGTTTTAGTTAAGCCCCCGTATGGGCTACCCCTAGTGGAGGGGTATGCCCGTGCTAAGTAAAGTTAGATGGCAAAATGGAAAGATAGTTTTTTTTTTGTCCACCGGTCTTATGAAGATAGTTCCATATGGTATATTTGGCCAAGTGACGTAAATAAGTGGCCCTGTGTATTCCAAAATCCAACGTCACAATATGGTATTAAAATATAAAAAGCTTTTACTTATTTGGTTATTAAAATTTAGTAGTTGAGCGCATACGACTTAATTTTTATATCGTACATTCTTAAAGTACGAGATTCGAATAGAAAGCGACATTTAGCCTGCTGTATATTTTTTTTTTTTTCCACCCTTTCGGGGTCATCCCACCCAGGTCCGACGACCGCCCCCTAGGTGGTGCACTGCAGCCTGAAGGCTTATTGTACCTTGACCCCTACTCCTTCTCATTCACACACCATTCATTCTATAACTTGGATGGTTGTTGCTCGGTCCGCATCCCCGAGCAGCAACACCGTGTGCCGTTGCCCAAAACACCGCTGTCGCCGGACACCCATCCAAATTATGGGCGCGCATTCCACTGCTTAACTCCGGAGATCGACGCTCGCCGATACAATCAAAGCCGCCACAAGCGCGCCTGTATATTATTTGTATATTACTTATTATCAAAAGGTAATGCTCACTATTTAATAGCGTTTAAAATAGCCAAAGAGGCTATTATTTTTATTTTGTCTAAAGGACTTCGGAAAATAGACTATTATGGTCATACATTATATCTAATATGCGCTTATTAAATACCAATAACAATTTTGCCTTAAATAATCAACAAATTTGCAAAACAAAGCAATATTTGCTAAATTCCTACATTGTTTAGCATATCATCAAGTTGTAAAGGTCAAAGTCAACACCTATAATTCCAAGGTATCTTATCTTATAATATCGAAATTATCTTAAACTGGTTCTGAATCTATGTATGTATATTGTGATCTTTTGATCTGTAATAATAATTATTATTGTTTGAATCATTGTTTGAATGTATTTGGTTGGAACATGTTTTTTTGTGATATTTACTAATATCTCTCTTTCTTAATTGTAAAAGTAGGGAGGATTCCTAAGAATCCTCCTCATCTTTCTTAAATCAGTTCATACTTACGACAGAAATCTTAAAATTAAAATAAATACACATATTGTGTGGCGAAAATGAAGTAAAGATTCGTTTACAACAATATCGATCTTAAGTCGTGAAAATTTATTTGAATGTTTTTAGTGTTTAATCAAAATCAAAACCATCAATATAAGAATAAGACTAGTCAAGAAATTGTTAAGAATCACGTGTAGTGGCTAATGTTTAAAGAAAAACTTTACAAGCCTAGTTAATTTAAAATCAACACCCATTTTGGACCTACATTATAGTACCTGAACCAGCAATGAAATGAACTTTATGATACTAACCCTTCTAAAATCTGTTTAGTGTTTAGGGTGGTTCTATTGACGAGTCTACCACGAATATTTATACCTTCGTATATGGACGCGGCGCTTTCACCCAGCCTGTCAATTTTGACATGTTTTGGCTGTCGGCCTGGGCAAACGCATCTCTTTTTTCTTGCCGGACAAGTTTAGCACAATGTTTTACCAGCAATTTTAAAAGAACGATAAGGCTCGAAATTAACATGTTTCGGGTATCGGACTAAGTGGATTTCGTGACTGTTACACCTACCCTTTTGGCACAATCAAAACAAGTGACGCGTTCGCCCATTCCGAAATCCGAAATTTGTCAAAATTAACAGGCTGGGTTAAAGCGCCTCTTCCATATATGGCGGTATGAATATTCGAGGTAGACATGCAAAAGGAACCCCCTAAATAGGTTTTAGAAGGGGTTTTTATCCAGTCCCTTTCATTGCTGGCCCAGCTACTTTTACGTTAATTAATTTTAAAAAAATTAAAATGTACGATTCTTTGGTTTCTTTCTAAACAAATACTGAAAATGTTGAAAATATCACCCTCATCACCGAGTCTCTTATGTGCGTTTGTCACTGATAAAACGCTGATTGCTCGGACAGTTTTAAAAAATACTTTATTATTGATTTTTAACGATTTGTTTCTGTTGAAAGATTCCACTTAGGTAAAGCACATGTTTCTTACGTCCATAAAAAGTTTCATTTTATTCGTTACAAGGTGATCTTGTTTACCATAAGTAGGAATTTAACATTTTTTACTTCCTTGTTGTGTTAGTATGTTGTTTTAAAAAATAAACTATATGCCTCGCTTTATATCTAGTTTAGTGGCGTGGTATCGTAAGATTTGAACTATTTTAAAAACGTTAAATGAATGTTTCTTTATCTACAAAAAAATTTACGTGACTATAATTTATTGTAGAGTTTATTTTTGCTATTTTAGATATTTACGTATTTTTAAATAGAGAATGGATCGATAATGGTAACAATTATGACTAATGACTTGCTTATCATAATGTTGCCTTGCATTTAAATTACATACCAAAAACAGAAACTAGTGATTCATAAATCCCGATAAATCAATAATTAAAATAATTACTACATTCATCTCACAATACAGGGGTCAGAGTATTTTAGTTTTTTTTTAATTATTTTTTAACTCTTAACCTTATAAATGTTTCTATTTAATGTAAAAAATCTAACCAGAACTAACCAAATATTAGCACTATATAGCTCACTTCTAAGAGTCTATTTCATAACCTAAAAACGGACAACTATAATAAATATTGAATTATAACTTTTTATTAGAAACATATTTACCTATCTAAAAGTTGTTTATTTACACTTTTTTCTTTTTCGAATATTATACAGAGCTTTTTTCCACAAAACTTTTTCTTAATATCTAGTAAACCATGATTTTTTTAGATAAAATTTAAAGTGATTTAAACTAAGCTCGAAAAACTATAAGTCTTTTTTCATTTAACCATGTTTGTACCTACAGTGGTTTCTAATTTTTTGTTTTTTAAAAAAGCACTGGCGTATCATATTTAAAAATAAATACAGAATACATCCCGTACGGACGCCAATGGCGAAAAAGATTTAAGTAAAAACTTTTACAATAAAAAAAGGGTTTTAAAGTTATGATGAATAAACGAGAAATTTCTTAAAATTTTAACACCCTGTAGCTTAAAAGTTAAGACGTTTAGGACATATGTTCACAAGAACTTTTCTTTCTCAAATAAGCTAAGAAAACATAACCTGCATTTTTAGCCATCAATTAAATTACACCCTGTATATATTTTTCCCAATAACCGTTTAAAATATCGTTTAAGAAAATGAAAGTTTAAACAAAGCCATCGATGGAATATGCAAGTAATAGTCCACCGTTTAAAATAAATACAATGAATCAAATATGTTGGCAAGCAAACTGCATTAATTTAAATTTAATATTAAAAGCGATAGTGTCTAATCAAAGTCTTTTAAGAGCGTTAATACGCGTCAATTTTATATTTGGACTCATTTATTTTAACTTTTGTTAATCTCGGCAACACTCTATCCTTCTTTATCATTTTTTAAAATGTCAATTTACTTTTAAGGAAAATAAATAAAACTGTTGTATTTTGTAAAAATTTTAATGAAATGCTAAAAAGTGTAGCGCATTGCTTTCGGTACAACCATCATCAGTGCTACTTATCAAGCAGAAGAACTCTGAAGTGCATAAACAAGTCTTATACATAGGTCTTTAAAAATTGTTTCGCTATACAAACAAACAACTAACATACATATAAAAATTTGGTTTAAAATATCAATTCCTTAAAAGGAAATTAAAATTAAAGTTTTTCGGAGAGCACAGCACCCACTTCGACCATTTTGTTTCAAAGACACCCTTGTTCGTCATACATGGGCAACGTTGATGGAACAGGAAAAAAGATAGGTTAAACATCTTAAGAAAAACCGTCACTTACGGTACTTTGTGTGTTTCAAGTGTCCAGCCTTCGTGGGCTCTCTCAAAGATTAAAAAAAACTAGACAAAATTTTTGCCGCCCCAATGCAATAATTGAAGAAGAAGGTTGCCCAATATTCTGCGTGGTTTTCAAAACATATACTGGCTTAAAAATAAATATTAGACTAATAGATACTACAATAGTAAAACTTATGTTTTTGTTTGGATATTTTAATGTAAGAAAATCGTGTAAAAATCTAAATATGTATAAACGCTCTTAATGTAAAAGTTAAAATCAATAAATTTTTAATCAATATCTAGTGTTATAAAGAGAGCTAAGATATAAAGAATTTACTTTCTCTATTTGTGGATCTATTTTCTTGTAATTATATCATGATTTTATTACTTTTCAAAAAAATCTACATGGGCCACACCCACACTTGTCTAAAAAATTGTTTTTTTAAACCCATATTTTTGTCTTTGGTAATGATAAACATACAGTGATTGCCTAAAGTCTGAAATAAATTTAATTAAAATTAAACGAATAATTTTTTTTTGTCAGAAACAGCTCGGACATGTCAATTTTGGTTTTAGGGAAAACATTTTTGCCACTTTCACTTCCTGTACAGCAACCGTCTAGCAGGATTAAGACTTACCCCCAAAATTTTAAATGTAAAGAGGGGTTAAGTAATACCTTATTTTGAAGGTCTCGAAACTCTGATTACAACTGCCAAGTTTGAAGTTTCTGAAAATTTTGATTTTCATTTTTTTAATATATCATATTAAATTATCTGTAAGAGCTGAGCTTATATAAACTCAAAGGATATTATAAAGTAAAACAATCTTCAAAATTACATATCAATTAATCTTTCTGGCGAGGGTGAGATTCACCCTTAAATTTTAGAGCTTAACCCTTATCATATTTCCTTAGTTTAAAGTGGCTTGCTCTTACAGTTTATTTAATATTATACATTAAAAAAATTAAAATCAAAATTTTGACAAGCTGTCATATCAACGGAAATAATAGCAGTAGTTGGCAGTTGTAATCAGGGTCAAGCGACCTTTAAGATAAGGTATCACTCGATCCCTCTTTCCATTTAAGATTTCAGGGGTGAGTCTCACCCCTGCTCGAGGGTTGCAGTTTAGGGGGTAAAAGTAGCAAAAAAATAATTCCTCCTTAAATCAAAAACTGACGTGTCGGAGCGTTTCGCTGAAAAATAATTTGTTCAATTTTAATCGAATTTATTCCAGGTTTTTGGTCGTCACTGTACAGGGTGTCCCATTTTGGTTGTCCCTTATGGGAAACTTGGAAACCATAAGAGATATTAAAAATCTGATACCCCATCCTCGAGCTCTTTTGGAGAAAACATTTATGGTAAAAACAGATCATGGCTATCGCGAAGCGTTTCAGAGATACAGGGTGATTCTCGATTTTTCACTTTTTGAAAAGGTCCTGTAGCTTTGTTGTTATTACAGATACGAGAAAACTAATTGCATATTATAAAGACACTTTTTCCGTAGAATCCAATGGCGTAGCCAAAAATTTTTTGAGCTGTCATTTTTGACATATGACCCAAACATTTTTTTTTTATTAGGGACACCCTATAAATGATTAGGTAATTAAATTGCTTGTTTTTTCTGATTAAAATAATATATCATAGTAGGTGGTTTAATAAACTTTTTACGTCAAATATTGGAAAAATTATGATTTTAAAGACGCATTTTTTATTTTAAAATTTAAAAATTTCCTACCACTTTATTTATAAATATATAAGTATGAAATTTTGGTAAATAATATATATAATGTAGAAGATTATTAATACGCATAATAAAATGATACACGGTGTCTCAAAAAATTAAAATATTTTTTTTATTTTAAAATTTAAAAATTTCCTACAATTTTATTTATGAAAATAAAGGGATGAAATTTTGGTATTTGATAAATGTGATGGTGAAATATTATTATACATAAAAAAATGATACAGGGTGTCTCAAAAAATTAAAATGATTTTTTTATTTTTAACTTTAAAAATTTCCTACAATTTTATTTATGAATATATAAGGATGAAATTATGGTGAATAATATATATGATAAGGAAGAATATTATTATATATATATAAATGATACAGTGTGTCCCAAAAAATTAAAAATAATTATTTTTATGTTTAAATTTAAAAATTCATAGCGTCCTTATTTATGAATTTGAAGCAAAAAATTTTGGTACTGTATTAGTATAATAATGTTGTATAAAAAAATAAAAATCAAAGTTATACAGGGTGTGTCAAAAATTTTTCGATTTTTTTTTGGACTTTAAATTTTTTTTGTTTTTTTTTGCTCTATTGGTAAAGTTGACATGGAGAATTCATAAAAATAAAAAAATAAAAAACTCAAAAATTAAAAAAACTTGATAAATTTTTAAGTTTAATTAATATAACTTGTTTATTATTGTTGTTGTAAACTAATTTTTTGTTTTTTTTCTACGGAAATGTCTCCTGAGCTAAGGGATGACAGATTCCTTTTAAAACAAAAATATAAAACAATTTAAAAACAGATAGAAGCCGCAATGCGTCTTTAAAATCATAATTTTTCCAATATTTGACGTAAAAAATTTATTAAACCACCTACTATGATATATTATTTTAATCAGAAAAAAAGAAGCAATTTAATTACCTAATCATTTATAGGGTGTCCCTAATAAAAAAAAACATGTTTGGGTCATATGTCAAAAATGACAGCTCAAAAAAATTTTTGGCTACGCCACTGGATTCTACGGAAAAAAGTGTCTTTATAATGTGCAATTAGTTTTCTCGTATCTGTAATAACAACAAAGCTACAGGACCTTTTCAAAAAGTGAAAAAATCGAGAATCACCCTGTATCTCTGAAACGCTTCGCGATAGCGATGATCTGTTTTACCATAAATGTTTTCTCCAAAAAAGAGCTCGAGGATGGGGTATCGGATTTTTAATATCTCTTATGGTTTCCAAGTTTCCCATAAGGGACAACCAAAATGGGACACCCTGTACACTTTAAACCAGCAGATGAATTTTAATAAGAAAAATACAAGGTGGAATATGATACTTATTAAAAATAATGTTTTTAGCAAAAATACATTAAAGTCATATAAAAGTTTTAAAAATTTGTTGTTTTACAATAAGTAAATATGTTTTTTTCTACAAAAGAAAAAATGTGGAAAAAAATAAAAGTGCGCTTGCGCAGACAAATAAATGCAGTAAAGCATATTGTAGTTTGTACAGTAATGATTTAGATCTTAATAAAATATTATTTAAAGTTAATAGCTATTTGTATAACTATAACAAATCAAGATAAGTGGTATAATAAATCACCACCGTCTTTTATTTCTTATAGCGTTAATGTCACTATTGTCACTATTATATTTTTCAAAGCGAACTAAATAAAAAACTTGAATATTTTGAATTGTTTACCTTACTTTCTCTAAAAATATTCACACAATGATAGTACAAGTGGTTAAACGTTTACTTTTATTGTCATTAAAAGTTTTCATTAAACAAGTTACTTCCTTTCAATGTTTCAAAGTCATTGCCGAGCAAAAATAGAATTAAAATGATATTAGGTAAATAACAAGATTGTTAGTTTTTTTAATTCAGATACTATATTTAAAAGTTAAAGTTTCTAAGGAATTATAAAGATAAATTTAAACATCGTGAAATATGCGCCAATACCACCACTTTTAATACAAAATAAAAAAATTAAGTGGTGGCGATGTTTTTATCTAAATACTGTCACCAAACTAAGTTAAAGAATCACTGTTTTGCAAATAAGATTTTTAATGAAGTCGTTAAAAAAATTGGATTTATTCTTGTAGATATTGACTGAGATATTCTTGGATAGTCTAACAAACATATTCTTAGTTATTTAACTTGGTCAACAAGGGTATACTTTTAATAGTTATTCATTTGTTAAAGTGTATATTAGTAAACAAAAACATAATTAATTGTTAAAAACTTAGTAAATACTTAGTTCTCTGCTTTTGTTATTCTGTTTATTATTATTAGTACCTACAATTCAGAATTAAAATATTATAATAAATAGGTCCTTCTTACTGCTAAACTTAAGTTTTTGGGCAATTCGTGGTTGGCATCGTCAGAAGGTTACAACATTAACTTTTTGTAAAAAAAGAGTTTAAAAAAGCACGTAAATATAAAGAGAATCTTCACGGATCGCGTTTACAGTAGGATAAATAGATAAAAAAAAATAATTTTGCGAAAAAAGTCACTAATAAAAATTTTTGTTTGTAAAAAAAAATATAATTCACAAAGAGAAAATGTTGATTTTGTATATAGTGCAAAAACTTTAAAAATATAATGTTTTTCCAAGATTAAACTACTTTTCTTTTTCATTTTTAGGCAAAATATAATAATAAATAAAATTTATTTAGAATTAAATGTTCCATAAAACTTTTATTAGAGCATTTTATCGAACTTTAATTTGTTTACATTGGAAAATTGTGGCGTGGAAGAAATTAAAAAACAAATTATAAAATTATTATTTGTTGTTATTTAAGGGCTTTTTTAATCCCATTTTACTAAAAGTTTTAAATATTTAATTTTTAATAACCCCGTATCAGTCCTATGAAACTTTTCGACATTACTGTAATAAATTGATAAATTCTATATTTTTAATGTTAATGCCATTAAAAAAATCAAATCAAAAAAACAAACTGACATTTTGTTCAAAACTGTAGTTTACTCTTAGAGAAAAATCATAATTTTAAAGTTTTTGCGAACCCTGTATGCAAAATAAACTTTTTTGTTGTTTTATTGGCCCTCTTGTAAACCCAATTTGTAGAGAGTCTATAATTTTTAAATAATAATTTCTTATTTCTCATCGTTAAAAATATCTATTATTTTTTTAAATAATTTATACACTTACCATATCCGGATCATTCCAGTGTCCAGGTCCTGCATTTGGCACTATCACATCTTGATTATTTCCGTAATAATCAATAACACTTTCAACACTTGCCCAGGAATCTTGAATATCGTCAAAGTTCCTCCACATGTTGCAATGTTCGATGATTGAGGTAAAATTTGGTGACATGCCTGAAAATAAACTGTGTATCATAAACGGCCAAGTTATAACAACAGTTTTTATTTTAATCATAAGGCAGTTCGCAAAATCCCAAAGCCTTGGTACTGCACCAGGTTTTTGTAAAGAGGCAGTTAATTAATAAAGGACTTTAAAAACTTTAGCAGAAAGCCAGTTCTGCAGTCCAGACACTGTAAAGAGAACCACACAAAAATGTTCAAAATTTTCGTGGATTTTTTTTGTAAAAAGATGCACGAATAAAGCAGTTTTAGTTGCTTTATTAAAAACTGTGAAAAAAATCAAGAAAATTATTTTAGAATTTAAATTATTTATAAATTTTCTAAATACAGCTCTTATTTTACCCACACTTATCATTTTTGGTATTAAATTTAAAAAAGGCAATATAAGTAAAAAACCCTTAATTACAATATTAATTAAGTGTATGGCCAAACTGAAGGCCATTATTCCTGATTTAATTCTTAGACATAACGTTCATATAAACATAGGGTTTTAAATAAAATTTACAGGCCATTGGCTAAAACAGAACTTACTAATAATTTTTTTTTGCCAATATTTACATAAAAAAAACTTCTTAAATAATTTTGTAAGGTTAAAGGCTTTGAGGTTATTAAAATTTTAAATGATAATCAAAGTTTATTATTAGAGGGTGTATGTTGGTTCATGATTTGGCTGGACTAGGCTTCATTGAAATAAAATTAAATAATTTATAAATAAAAAAACTTTAGTTTAAAAAAATCACACCTTGTATCTTAAAAATAAGGCAGGACCCAGAGTCAATAAAGAAGTTATTATTTATGAAAAAAATATTAATGTTTTAAAAAATGTACACGTCATTTTTAGTAAATAAAAATGAATAGTTTTCCAATAGATGTAGATGTCTTATTTATAAAATTACAAGTATAGTATAAAATTTTAATTTATTCAAAAAAACATTATTAATGCCATTAATATGTAAATTAATTACCCGCGTAACAGAAAATGTTTACAGTGAAATAAAAATTTAACCATAAATAAGTAATAAACTGGGTTAATTTGCCAAATATCCATTTCAATAAATATTGACATTTAGTTATAATTTGCCTGTGCTTAGTTTACATAAATATGCTCATACGACCTTGGTTTACTTCTAACAGGAAAAATGTTGCTCGCCAATACTAAAATGTATGTTAAATAATTTTTTAACTTATATGGAAATTTAGTAGGTGCGACAATATTATTTACAAACAGATCTGATTTCGTTAAAATTAAAGCATTACACAATGATGTTGTAATAATTTGTATTTAAGGATATATGCTTCATCAAAAACAATTTATTCGAACGACCGAGATTAACCTAATTTATTCTAGCAAAAAATAATTTTAATTTGATATGTTTTGTTGACTTTACGCAATAATATATGCAAGGAAAGTTTCAAAATTATTAAAATATAAATATTGTCCCATCCAACTTTAATTTGATTATGTTGGTTCGATAAAAACTACGTTTTCAAATTGTAATGGCAGTACTTGAAACAAAAACAAAGGAATTATATTCCTGGTGGACAAGTTTAAAGTCAAATGTAGGAATATTTTTTGATTTTCACCAAGACTTTTTATTAAAAAAATGATAAGAATACAGGGTGTCCGCTAATTAATAAAACATAGAAATCCGCAGATTCCTTATGCCAAAAGATTAGATTAAATATATTTAAAGGTTAAAATATAAAGGATGATAAATTAAAGCAAAAAAAATATATTGTGATAAAATGCGGTATCTAGTGGTTTTTTTAATATAAACTACATATTTAGATCCATTTTTAATTTTAATGTGTTAAACAGAGGGCACTACCTATACTACTCTGAATTTTCTAAAAACGTTTTACCATTTTTGTGCCACTCTGTTTGTACCATCTAAGTAAACCAGCAAACTCTTATATGCTTTTTATACAAAAAAACTTACTTAGTAATACTCACTTGCATTTGCATTTTAGGTTGCTTAGTGCAAGTAAAAAATACCTTACAGTTACAGCGTATAAGCTATAACTAGTTTTAAAGTCTACAATTTTCATTTATACTACACAACAGTGAGATAATAGTTTTATTTTTCAGCGCTGAATTTAAATAAATCACTTTTTAGTCCATGGCCACATCCATAACAGAGGGTTCAAAGTTAAGAAGAATCAAGTTATATGATCTTTGTTTATGTATAATAAATATAAAACAACAATCTAATTTTGGTGATTGTACATTTTGAAACTAGCGTGGTGTAGTATAGTGTAGTTAGCGCCCTCCAGTTAACAGATCAAAATATTATCGGATTTGTATAGTTCATATCAAAAAGACCCTAGGTACCAAGTTTAATTACAATATTTAAAATGTAACAAAAAGTATGAAACTAATTAAACATATCTATTTTAACTTTAACATCCTGTATCTAACGTTTTTTACCAAGTATTTGCTTTTGAAGCATTGAATAAAGTTTTCAATAATTTGTTTTTGCTTTATTTAAATTAAAAAAACAAAATCATCTGTTTTTATTAAAAATAAGTCCTATTAAATATTATTTTATGCAAACAAAATTATTGGTATATTTTTACATGTAAAATATAAAATATTGTGTGCTAATATAGGGAAACCTTGTACCTATAAAAAGTCGTTTTCTTATTATAAAAAACAAAAAAGATAGAGTTACCAGCAATCTATATTTATTTAGTAATACCCTAATATTATAGCAAATGATTTAGTAAAGTGTAATAAGAAGTAGCTGGCAGCTATTTTTTTAGCAGATTGTACTCGTATAAATAATATTATTATAAGATTATTGGCTTTTTGATAAAAATGTACATACCTGCATAAATCTGATATACAGGCCAACTACAACTATAAATCATCGATCTTCCAGTCCTATTCAAAAAATATCCAAATTCTGGATAGCCCCTATCCATATCACTGGGATGAGCGTAACATCCGTCCAATTTGACATAGTCTACATCCCAAGAAGCGAACGTTTCGGCATCTTGCTGCAGATTATTGATCACTCCTGGATAGCCGGCACAAGTGTAATTTCCATAATCCTCATAGATCCCGAACTTGAGACCTTTGGCATGTACCTGATTTTAAGTATGATTACAGAACAGTATGGTAATTTAGTTTCAGTTTTTGCAATATATTTAGAAGGAATATACAGGGTGCTCCCTAATTAATGGCACACAGAGAAATCCCAGATTTGTATGCCAAAATATAAGAATTAAACCAAACATAACTATATTAAAAGTGGATAATAAGAATAATACAGGGTGTTATAGTGAAAAAAAATATGCTTGGCATCTAAGGGCTTTTGACATGAATTATTCATATTTCATATTATTTTTATGTGGTAACAAGAGGGCACTGAATAAAATACTTAATTATTTTTCTATAAGTCGCAACTTTTTTGTGCCACCCTGTAAATACTATTTAAATAAAACAGTAAACTTTTTTGCTTCTTGGATAAAAAGGCACATTTTGTAAAAATCTCTCTGAGGAACCGTTTTCCAAATATTAGTGTTTAACCAGTTTAGTGCAACCAAAAAATTTCTCTAATTAAAGCGTATTAACTAGAGTTTTCACATCATACACTAATGATTTGGGGTCACTACACACTAGGCGGTCAAATATGTTGCATACTATTTAACTGAATGACCATACGTGAGGGTATTAAGACCTGAGCGCCTATAGTGAACAGTCTCTATTAAAAATTTCTTATAAGGGGTGATTCATTTAAAGGTATTTTTTTAATTAAAAAAAACTTTATTAAGTAATATTTATTATCATGTAGAAGAACGATATTTTACATTAATTTTGTAAAGATTATGGTTTTCAAATTTTGGCTGCTTCTAACATGGTCTGTTCTTAAGCTCCAATTTCCGAGCGCCAAATCGATTCGTCAGGATCATCGCATACACTTGCAGCTACTGCCGCTATATTTTCTGCACTACGTGCTGGATGTGGCTCATTTGATCAAGAATTATCCAATAATGAAAATTGGGGTTCAAATTGTTGTGATGGTACAGCGAATAGTTGGCTCAGAACGCCAATTATGCGTGGACCATAAGTTGTCCGAAGCGAACGGAACTCATTTCTCGGAGAATGATGATTCTTATAATACAGTTAAACAAGTTTTAAACGTTGTGCCGGGGATTTAGTGTTTCCAGGAGAAATTGTTAAAACAGTACTAATCACAAATACGAGGACAGTTTATAATTTGAGCCCTCTCATCTATTCAAAAATACCTAGTAGAAAAAGTACCTCTAAATGAATCACCTCTTAAAAATATTATATTTTGACTTGACTGTACCGTGAGCGTACCGAGACCTTTTGGTTGTTACAAGTTGTACCTTTTTTGTGTAGCAAGCATAGGAGAGTTTACTGTTTTACGTAGGTGGCACATAAAGGGAAGCACAAAAAAGTAGCGACGATTTAAAGAAATTTAAGGAAGTGTGGGTAGCTCTCTCAAGTTTACATATACAAGTTTACAACGTACGACAGCTTTGCCGTTCGTTGTTTGTGAGAGAAAACAATAGGTCTAGTACCTTTCTATCTTGCGATCCTGACTTGGTTTTTATGGGATCAACGCGAAGTGCACTCTTTTAAATAAACAATTATTTTGAAAATCGGTCCAGAATTGACGGAGTAATCGCGTAACATACACACAAAAAACATAGAGGCGAATTGTTCATCTCTTTCTTTTTAAAGTCGCTTAAAAATTGATATTGGATCTGAATAGCCCGTATATCAACAAACTCCTAGATGCCGAGTTTTATTACAATATTTAAAACGTGTTAAAAGTTGTCGAAATAAATTAAAAATATTTTTTGCCTTGACACCTTGTAGGCATCTTCCTTATTATCAACTTTTGAATATAGGTACGTTTTGTTAAATTCTAATGTTTTTGCATAAGAAATCTTTGGTTTCTTTGTATACTTACCATTAATTATTATTGGACACCGCATATTTATTTTAATTTCAAATAGTGATGCAGCCATATTAAAATCCGGTCACAAAATAAATTTTATACGAGCTATGTAAAAAATGAACAAAGAAAAAAGTTCTCTATCTTTAAAATAAAAAATGGTATTAATAAAAATTGTTAAAACGTCTGGTCACATCAATACTTGTGATTGCAATTGTGCGTGATTTGATATAACATTAACTAGTTTTTTAATTTTTAAAACAAATAAAAATAGGTTACCACCTCAGTTGTTTAAAATAATATTTGGTATAATTAGGTTTTAATTATTTAAATAAAGAGAAAATTGTTTTTTAATTGTGTAATCCAGCAGGTTGTACGAAGGTATCTGATAAGTGAAAAATGTTGAAGATAGAAACTACGAGCTATTTTTCTACTAAAAAATATGATTTTGTACGTAGCATATACTTTTTTTCTTAAGAAACCCCATGAAGGCTTAGAGCGTAAGTTCTATTCAAAATTATTTATGATAAGAATAGTGTTTATAAACTTCTGTTTAACAAACCCTAGTTTAAAGTATTATTTCGGAAATCTTCTATTTTTTTATATTTACAGACATGGTGGATTTTTAAATTTAAGTTATTAGACGCTTAAAACTTTTCTAGGAAAATTATGTTCGGATTTTATAATTTAATGTAATAAAAAGTCAATAGAAGCATAATTAGTTTTTATATGATTATTTCTGTACTAAAAGCTTTTTTACAAATAAAGATTTTATTATTATTTACAAGTAATATGTATGTATTATCTACAGGGTGGATCAAATTGGACGCTTTTTATAAGAAACTGTTTGTGTATGTTTTACACCAAAGCCGACCGCCATTTGCGAGTCTCAAATTTCAAGTCAAACTTACTGGTGAAAACAAAGTAAGCCTTAAGAAATTTTTAATAAGGTTTTAATAATATATTTTTCAACACGTGAAAACTTTTTTCATGGCCTACATTTAACTTAATAACAATATTAAATAACAAAATAACCAATATCTCAGAAACAACTTAAAAGAAACTTAAAGAATGATGCATTTTTAAAATGGTATTTTTTGGCCATTTTAAAACTACAACTATACAAGTGGTTTCATGCCTTTAAAATTAGAAAATTTTAAGAAATTAATGTTGAATAAAAGTTATGACGAACTACAGCAAGCGCAAAAATTAACAAAAACACGCTGTAGGGAGCAAATTTTGCAATTACGGTTTTGACCAGTAAGTTTACCTGAAATTAAAGACCTTGGGGCAAGAACCGGACAAGTCAAAATGTCATCCGGAATTATTTGCTTGTTGTCTAAAAACACGTCGTCGGCTATGTGCCAAATTCTTAAAGCGACGTTAACGTGCTTGGGACTGTACGATTTTTGCACCAATCAATGCGAATTTCTTTAAAGCATATAAGTTTGTAAAAAGATATTTTTTCCAAAAAATGGCCTTGCCCTGTTTTTGTCCTAGAGTCTTTAATTTGACCCTCGCAAACGGGGATCAGTTTTTGTGTACGTAGAGAAACATTGAAAAAATAGTTTCTTATAAAAAGCGTGGCAAATAAAAAATAAAAAAAAACGTCGTGTTTAAATGTTTTTTATCTATTATCTTTTAAGCGTAAAATAGACACAAATAAACATCAATAACTAAAGAAAAATGGAAAGGTAAACTTTTTTAAATGAGACACCCTGTATATTATGTCACCATTAAAAGGTCTTTTAAACAGCTTTACAAAAATACCACATTTGATTCATCTATCTTTAAAAGTTTCGTAAATATGGCCATTTAATTCTGGGTATAATTTTCATTACATCTACAGTCTCACCTTGGTGCGGTATAATAGAAATTACATAATAATATTAGGTATTATAATAATATGCTTATCTACTATTTTTCAGACTTAATATGTCATATTGTAAAAAATACTAATGATAGATATATCAAATGTGGTGTATTTGTAAAGTCTTTTAAAATACCTTTTTAATGGTGACATAATATACAGGGTGTTCTATTTAAAAAGTTTAACCCTATATTTTAAAGTTTTTGATATTCATTTGTTTATTTTTTAAGCTTAAAAGATAATAGATAAAAAGTATGAAACTTTTATACAAGACGTTTTTTTCTATCTTTCTTGGTTATAGTCAAAAGTAAGTGGCAAAATATAAATGAAAACCCTGTACAATCCGACTATGATTTCTGCATCTGAAAACAATGAACCTTTCTTTTGTTCAGCACTAGTACAATCCACTATTGCAAAAATGAACCATATAAACAATCTAAACAAACCATAACAAAATCAAGTCACTTACATAATCCGCTAAAGCTTTCATTCCTCTGGGGAATCTGGTTCTGTCAGGTACTAGTTCGCCGTATTGGTTTCTTTCTTTCTCTAACCAACAGTCATCGACGTTTATGTATTCGTAACCTACATTCGCGTAACCTTCGGATACCACTATATCCGCCATTGTTCTAAATAGATTTTCGCTAAAATTAAGAAAAAAAGACTATTAGTTATATTTTAACGTGATAAAAAAGCATGTAGTAAAATGCCTAAAATTTTGGGAGCCTAAATAAAGACAAAGTATTTAGATCCAGCAATACGTTTATTTTTAATTTAAATCCATTTGCCGCCTAAGTACCACCAGATTGATTACGATATTAACATTAATCTTTTGGTTAAATAACTTATATAACTATAATTCTTCTGATGGTTTGTGTCGGAATTTTAACAACACAGAACTTTAAACTGGGTTATTAAATCTTAGATACTTTTGTATCATCGTAAATAAATTTAATTTTAAAAAATTAAACAATACGTTAGTGTAGGGTAAATAAGATTATTGTACCGGACTTTTGCCTCCAATTGTCCCTCTATCATTGGCCTATAATTAAAAAGAATACACATTACAAACATTTGTGACATGAACCTAACATTTTTGACACCAAAAAACTTGTGAGTATAGGCATTTTCAAAAATAGATCTTGGCTAAACCCTTGTTCATAATTTGATTGGATCCTAAACTCGGGTTGGATGCTGCTGACCCAGGTTGAAGCCGGGGTTAGTCGGGTTAAACAAAAGTTTCAAAATAAACTGTTTTATTTTTTAGGTTTTAATAATTCATCTCGTGGAGGAAGGAAAAAAGTAAAAAAAAATGATATTATTTATTTACTATTTATAGCATAAATATTGTTAAAATCTTTAAAAATAACTGCACGACAAAGAACAAAAAAGGTTATGTTTTATTTTGACACAAAGCCTATAAATGAAGGTCAAATGGAACATACGTGTTCAGAAAATAACAAAAATTTCAGCTGATTGGACTAAATTTAACCCATTGGATCAATTTTTGAAAATGCCTTATATTATTTTCAGAAAAGGCAAAGAAATAATCAACAAATATCCACAAAATCACTAATTCATTATTGCATATAAACAGTGGCGACGCCAGGTTTTTGTTATAGGGGTGGCCAAAGGGGAACCAACATGTTTTAGGGGAAAAAGGTCCTCATATTTTCAAAACCTTCTCTATCAAAAACATTTGTCTACATTTCTCTATATACTTTTCACATTTCTTTCTTTTATATGATTCCTTCTCATTCCTTATTACCTTCTACCTGACAGGGGTGGCCAGACATTTTTAGGGGGACCCGGGCTACCCCTGGCACCCCCTGCCGTCGCCACTGCATATGAATTCTTAAACAACAAAGTTTTAAAATAAAATTAAAATATTACAACTTTTTAAAAAATTCAAAAAATAAACGTAAAATAATGTCCCAACTGTTTGCAATGTAAATTATGGACCAGGATAAAGTGGCATTTTAATCACGAAACGTTGGGCCCTTCTACACTACTGCAATTTGGTTTTCAAAAGGTCCTATAAACTAAAAAAAGTTAATTTATTAAAAAATGACATAAAGATTTTAATACTGCGGAAATGTAAAATGGAACAGAAATGTTAGAATTTTATCAAGTCAACATCTAAAAATTGTTTTGCAATTTTTTTATATTTATTTTTTAAAAATGTTAGAGATCCACTAAAGTACAGGTACAATTAAAAGGTTAAACTGTTAAAATATTTAAGGAGGTTACAGTTTTAACAATCCAGATAGACAGAACAAGGTCAGGAAAGAAAAACCAGACAAAAGATCTGGTTGGAACATAATAGGCTAGACCTCATTTTTAAAGGAAGATACAACGTTTTGATAATTTTAATCGTTAGCATCTTAACTCATCGAATTGCAAATATATTTCCTTATTGGTATATTTATTGATTATATTTTAAAGCAAACCCTTGAGCATTTAATAAACATTTAGGTACTTTTTAAAGAATATATCGTAAAAAAGATCTAGGTAAACTTTACTATGTACAGGGTTTTTATTAAATTTTGCCCCTCACGTACAACGATAATTAAAAAAGATTAAAAATAATTTTTTGTATAAAAGCTTAATAGTTTTGTTACCTTTTATCTTTTAAGCATAATAAAAGAAACAAATACATATTAATAAGTTAAGAAAACCCAAGGGATATAATTTTTAATGGAACACTTTATATATTATCTCACCATTAAAAGGTTTTGTAAAAAATACAACATTTAATATATCTATCCTTAATCGGAAATATGGTCATTTAAATCTAAAAAATAGCAAATATAATTTCCATTGTATTAAATGGTCTAAGCTGTTTTTAACTCATGACACAAACATTTCATAAAAACTTTTATTGTTGATTCCTACCCTTAAATCTACTTGCACTATTATTAAGATTTTAGTGGCCCATATTTTTGAAACTAAGTAATTTAGATAAATATATCAAATATGACATTTTTCTAAGCTCTTTTAAAGACCTTTTTATTGGTGATATAATATACCGGGTGTTACATTTAGAAACGTCAACCTTTTTATTTTAAGTTTTATTTGTTTTTTGCTATGCTCCAAAGATAATAGATTAAAAACTATAAACATTTTATAAAAAAAGTTTTCTTTTTTATTTATCGTTGTCAGTAAGTGACAAAATATAGTAAATGTAACCCCTGTACACATTTAAGGGGTTTTTTAAATATTAATCTGTAACAGGTGGTATAAAATTACTTGTTGTAGTTTTACACCTGTTTATTAATAAATAGAACCTAACTATGGTAAGAAGGTTGCTGGAATTCTAAAATCAACAGCATTTTAATTTGTGACTAACTATACAAAGTATTTTCTTTATAGCAATTAATTAATTTAATCCGGCCGCGACGAGACATGTTGAAAAATATAATTAAAAAAATTAAATTAAATTACACTACTTTCTTAAACTAACGGAATCAAGTGAGCGAGCAAGCCGAGTGACGTCAGTCACCAAAGAGTAAGGCACAACAAGACTATTTCGTCTATTTTCGTCTAGTGTAGTGTAGTTGAAAAGAAATAATCATTTAATTAATTAATGGTCGTAAGAATTTGAAAAAAATTAAAAGGTAATTTACCTTAATTATTTAATAAATAAAATGAAATAAGCCGAATCTGAAAAGCAATCATAAATTTAAGAGACCAACAAACACGCCTTTCTCTGTCATTAGATTGTTTAATTTACCCATAAAATAAAATTGTTTTTATTACTTTTATTATTTTATCATTTTGGATAATAATAATAAGAAAAACAGTAATAAAATAATGTGAATAGTGACTAATGTCACTTTCTAATATACTTATATATAAAGCATGTGTTTTATTTTTTTGTTTATTATCTACTTTTTAACAATACCTTTAAAAACGGTTATGAATATCACACCTTGTTATTAAGAAATATTGCTAAATTAACATCGCACAAATAATTACTTAGTACCTTGTTTTAATACCTAAAATACTATTTGATATTTTAATATTCATAAATTAGTGGCATAGCTACCGGAGCTATACAGACAGTGCCCGAGGCCCCCAAACTTAAGGGAGATTTTGAACTCTGTCTTATGGGCTGTAAAGTGAACATTTTCCTACATTAGGAATATAAGTCAAAGCAGATTTCAGAAACGCATATTAATGGCATCATACTTAAAAAAATACAGGGAATTTTTAAAAAGTCTCAACATCTTAGTTTAAAACTTGCGAAGAACTTCCCTGTATTCTTAGGATGCTTTCATAGTCGCGTCATCGATCAGACGCGTTTTAACAGCACGCGCTTGACGCAAGGCGGGGACCTCTGAAAAACGAGGAGCGCTGTAACAGCGTGTTTAAATGCTAATAGTGAATTTACAAACGAGCGAGTCAAGGGAAATTTACAAGAGCTTTATTGGTTTAAAATACTTAGTGGGATTCCGTATTTCGTACCCAAAGCGTGCTAAACGGAGTCTCCTTTTTAACTAAAGAGTGACCACATTTTCAATGTTGAAAATCGGGACAAGCAGGATAAGATGCATTTTTTAAAACTTTTAAAATCTTTTTTTGCCAAATTTTCTTTTATCCCCATAAGGATCCCTAAAACCCTCTATCCTACCACAAGCCGGGACTTTTGGACTTTTTCAATAAATCGGAAAGTTTTCTCAAATCTGGGACGCGGGACAATCCTCCAACAAGCGAACTGTCCCGCCAAAATCGGAACGTGCA
Source organism: Listronotus bonariensis (assembly GCA_014170235.1). NCBI lineage: Eukaryota > Metazoa > Arthropoda > Insecta > Coleoptera > Curculionidae > Listronotus > Listronotus bonariensis. The sequence goes on from JACEGR010007756.1 coordinate 42,551, forward strand.
CTTTACTTTTAACGTGCCTCCGCATTTTGTAGTACAGAGTGTCCCATTTTGGTTTCAACGGTAGGATATCTCAGTAATTATTAAAGATAAAATTCTGGGTTTTGCAACTTACTACTTTTTTGTTAAACAAAGATGCCGTAAACAGTTCATGGCCATCGCAGTTTCTGAGCTACAGAGTAATTTTAAAATTTTGTTTTTTCAGATAGCCCTTGTATCTCAGTTCACTGATAACTTTGGATTTTTTCCAGATAATATTGCTTTTAAATATTGATCAATGTTTGGCATTTTAAATGAAATACCCGTATATTCGTCAAAAAATATCTTTTTTACAAGCTTCTCAAAACATATAATAACACTATGGGTTTTCATAAATAACGCATTTTCTTACCTGTTCTATCGATCTAGTAACAATATTTTCAGCATTGCGACGTTGCCGCTTCTATCAAAAGATCCTAGAACTTTTATTTTTAAATGGAACACCCCTATATTAACAAGTTTTTATATTCGCCCTTTTATTATAAAACTTTTTGTTAATATTGCCCTATACCTATCTCTATCGGTTTTTGAGATAAAAAATAATTTGTGTTAAATATGGTGCAAAACATGGCCTAATTAAACTTAAGTAAATTAGTGCTCTCAATTCATGAAAAGTTGATGTTTTAGTGGTAGTTTTAGACAGACACGATGTATTTAATTTACACCGGCAAATCGACTCCATATCATACAGGGCGTACTAAAATTACTATTATTTCCGTTATTCTTAAAAAGAGTCAAAAGATCTTTTTTCAAATGAAACCCCTGTATATTACTCAATAAAATTAAAGATGAAGAAGAACGCTTTTAAGATGACATATCATGTCCCTATACCTAAATCATCAAGATTTTTTTAATAAATCCGCTTTTTTGTAAAAAAATATTTTTTAAAGAATTTAATGTTAAGTAACCATGGAAATATCAAGCTTATGACAGTTTGGTGACTTTGAATTTTATGAAATTATTTATTTTACACGGACAGTGTGATCAAATCATTGCCAGAAGTTGAAAAAATTTAACCAAATGTATCCTGAATTAAGACCAATGAACAGAGAGGAAGTTTGTACGACTACAAAATAATTAAATTAACATGTGAAAGCACAGAAAATAACATAATTAGGACGAATTAAAATAACAAAATTGTAAACAAAATAACAAATTTTTAAAATAAATGCTAAAAATGTCCATTACATTCTAAACATTTTAAAATGTCCTTTGTACACGACTCGTGGTTGCTTTTTCAATTTGATGGGGATTCAGATCTTCAATACACCGCAACTATTCGCCGTCGCAGTTCTTCTTTAGTAGGCACTGGAGTAATGTACACCCTTTCTTTTAAAACACCCAAAAAAAAAACAAAAAAGTCAAGCTGCGTGAAATCGGGTGATCTTGGTAGCCAATCCCATGGCCCCAAGCGCCTAAACCAACGATCGTCAAACATTTCGTAAAGTTCCCTGGAAACTTCCTGGGTACAATGAGCTGGCGATCCATCCAGTTGAAACCACGAATTCCTATATTCCTCTAAAGACAAATTATCGACAAAAACGGTAACAGTCTTCCTTAGTATTTTAAGATATCTCTGAGCATTGAGTGTGTCATCATAAATAAAAAGCTAATTTTATTCTTCTTAAAAATACAGAAAACATTTAGTTCAAATTTTTCTTGAAACCCCATTTTTTTTATCTCGTTTCATTTTGAAGATTATTTTAAAGACTGTCAATAACTGTTTATAAGTTAGTTATAAAAGTCACCAAAGTGTCATAAGCTTGATATTTCCATGGTTACTTAAAATTAAATTCTTTTAAAAATAATTTTTCACAAAAAGCGGCTTATTAAGAAAACTTGATGATTTAGGTATAGGGACATGATATGTCATCTTAAAGCGTTCTTCTTCATCTTTAATTTTTTTGAGTAATATACAGGGGTTTCATTTGAAAAAATGATCTTTTGACCCCTTTTAAGAATAACGGAAATAATAGTAATTTTAGCACGCCCTGTATGATATGGAGTCGATTTCTCGGTGTAAATTAAATACATCGTGTCTTCTAAACTACCACAAAAACATCAACTTTTCATGAATTGAGAGCACTAATTTACTTAAGTTTAATTAGGGCCATGTTTTGGACCATATTTAACACAAATTATTTTTTATCTCGAAAACCGATAGAGATAGGTATAGGGCAATATTAACAAAAAAGTTTTATAATAAAAGGGCGAATATAAAAACTTGTTAATATAGGGGGTGTTCCATTTAAAAAAATAAAGTTTCTAGGACTTTTGATAGAAGCGGCAACGTCGCAATGCTAAAAATATTTGTAGATCGATAGAACAGGTAAGAAAATGTAAGATGCCAAATTTTCAGAAAAATTCTGCAGTTCCGTTTTCCATAAACGTCTAACCTACCATCGACCGTGAATCACC